>CAUPSL010001423.1:0-201427 GCA_963514005.1 Raja brachyura
CAGCCACCTCCAAACCACTCTAAATCCAACAGAACACATCCGAACCTCTCAAAATCACTCCAAACACATCCAAATCCCTCCAAACCCTCCTAACCCATCTAAACCAGTCTAATTCCCTCTAAACACCTCCAGACCCATCCAGACCAATCCTAAGACATCTAAACCAACCGAAACGCCTTATAAGCCCCTCTAAAGCACTATAACCCCCTCTAAACCCAATATAATCTCCTCTAAACCCCTGTAAACCGACCTAAAGCCCTATACGCCAGATACACCCCCTTTAAACCCCCTCTAAACCCAGCTAAATCCATCTACAACCCTCTATACCCCATCTAACCCCCTCTGAACCGAACTAAACCTATATAAACCCCCTCTAGACGCACTAAATCCTCCCAAACATCTATAAACTACTGGTAAACTCCTCTAAATATATTCTAAACACTCCGAACTCCTTCCAAATATCTTTACAATCATATAAACCCCCTATAAACCACTCTGAACCCATCTAAACCCACTCTAAACCACTCCAACCCCCCTTTTAAGCCCCTCTTGTTCTCTAACCCATCTAAACCCTCTCTACACCCCTATAAACCGCTCCGAACACCTCTAAACCCCTCTAAACCCCTCCAAACCCCTCTAAACCCCTCCATACCCCCTAAACCCCCTACAGACCAATCTATACCCCCCACAACCCTTGCAGATCCATCCAAACCCTTCTAAACCCTTTCTGAACGCCTCTAAACCCCTTCAAACCCCTCAAACCGGTCTGATCCCATCCAATCCCCTCTAGACCCCCTCCAAACCCCTCGAAACCCCTCTAAACCACTCTAAAGTCCTCTAACGCTTCTAAACCCTCTCTAAACCCCTATAATCCACTCCAAACGCCCTCTAAACGCTCCAATCTCCTAGAAACCCCTCTAAACCCCTCCAAGCCCCTCTATACCCCTCTAAACCCGTCGAAACACCTTGAAACCGCTCGAAACACATAGAAAGCCTTCCAAACACCTCCAAACCCCTCAGACTCCTCGAACCCCCTCCAAATCCCCGCGAACCCTTATAAACCCCTTAACCCCTCTAAAACCATGTAATCCTGTCTAAACCCCTGTAACCCACTGTAAAACCCCCTAAACCCCTCTAACCCCCTCCAAATAAATGTACACCCCACCAAACACACTTTAAGCGCTCAAATCCCCTCTAAAGCACTCTGGACACATTTAATCCCCTCTAAACCAATCCAAACCCCCTCTTAACCACTCGAAGCCGCTGGAAACCCATCGAAAGCCCACTAAACCACCCGAAACCACGAACCGCGTCAAAACACCCCCCTATAGCCCTCGAAACCCATCGAAACACCACGAGAGGACTCCGAACCACTCTGAACCCATCTAAACAATTATAAACCCCTCTGAACCTCCCATAACGGCTGGAAACCCCTCTAAATCCCTGTAAACGTCTGTAATCCCCCGCAAACCCTGTAAACGCATCTAAACCACTGTAAACACCTGTAAACTCATCTAACTCCCTCTAAACCCCTCTAAAACCATGCAATCCTGTCTAAACCCCTATAAACCCCTGTTAACCCCCCCAAACGCCTCCAAACCCCTGTAAATCCGTCCAAACCCCTCCAAACTCATCGAGACCCTTCCAACTATCTCGAATCCTCTCTAAAGCCCTCCAATCCCCTCCAAACCACGGCAGAACCTTCCAAACCCCTCTAAATCCATCCAACCCCCTCCCAAGCCGTCTAATCCCCTCTAAACACCTCCAGACTCTTCCAAACCCCTCCAAACCCCTCTAAACACCACCACACCACTCTAAACACTGCAATCCCCTCTAAACCCCTCTAAACTACTTCAAACCCCTCGAAACCCCTCTAAACACACCCAACCCCCTTTAAATGATTCGAAACCCCTCTAACCTTTCGAAAGGAGGAAGGGTTAGTTAGCAGTCTTGTCGTGCGTGGCCCCTTGGGCACGAGTGACCATGATATGATTGAGTTCTTTATTAGGATGGAATGTGACATAATTAAGCCAGAAACAAGTATACTGAACTTAAACAAAGTTAACTTTGAAGGTACGAGACGTGAATTGGCCGAGATAGACTAGCGAGTGATTCTTCAAGGGTTGACAGTGTATGTGCAATGGAAGGTATTTAAAGACTGCATGGATGAACTACAACAACTGTTCATCCCAGTTTGGCAAAATAATAAAACAGGGAAGGTAGTGCATCCACGGATAACAAGGGAAATCAGGTATAGTATAAAAACAAAAGATGACGCATACAAATTAGCCAGAAAAAACAGCCTACCAGAGGACTGGGAGAAATTCAGAGTCCAGCAGAGGAGGACAATGGGCTTAATTATGAAAGGAAAAATAGATTATGAAAGGAAACTGGCAGGGAACATGAAAACTGACTGCAAAAGGTTTTATAGAAATGTGAAGAGAAAGAGATTAGTTAAAACAAATGGGGAACAAGGACATGGCAGACCAATTGAATAACTACTTTGGTTCTGTCTTCACTAAGGAAGATATAAATAATCTGCCGGGAATAGCAGGGGACCAGGGGTCAAATAAGGTGGAGGAACTGAGTGAAATCCAGGTTAGCCGGGAAGTGGTGTTGGGTAAATTGAATTGATTAAAGGCCGATAAATCCACAGGGCCAGATAGTCTGCATCCCCGGATATTTTTCGAGGATATAACTAGTAGAGTGGATAAGGGAGAACCAGTCGATGTGTTATGTCTAGACTTTCAGAAGGCTTTCGACAAGGTCCCACATAAGAGATTAGTATGCACACTTAAAGCACACGGTATTGGGGTTCAGTATTGATGTGGGTAGAGAAATGGCTGGCAGACAGGAAGCAAAGGGCAGGAGTAAACGGGTCCTTTTCAGAATGGCAGGCAGTGACTAGTGGGGTACCGCAAGGCTCAGTGCTGGGACCCCAGCTACTTACAATAGGCATTAATGATTTGGACGGGGGAATTGAATGCAACATCTCCAAGTTTGCGGATGACATTAAGCTGCGTGGTAATGGTAGGTGAGAGGAGGATGCTAGGAGGCTGCAAGGTGACTTGGATAGGCTGGGTGAGTGGGCAAATGCATGGCAGATGCAGTATAATGTGGATAAATGTGAGGTTATCCACTTTGGTGGCAAAACCAGGAGGGTAGACTATTATCTGAATGGTGGCAAATTAGGAAAAGGGGAGATGCAACGAAACCTGAGTGTCATGGTACACCAATCATTGAAATTAGGCATGCAGGTGCAGCAGGCAGTGAAGAAAGCAAATGGTATGTTAGCATTCATAACGAAAGGATTTGAGAATAGAAGCAGGGAGGTTCTCCTGCAGTCATACTGGGTTTTGGTGAGACCACGCCTGGAGTATTGCGTACAGTTTTGGTCTCCAAATCTGATGAAAGACATTCTTGACATAGAGGGGGTACAGTGAAGGTTCACCAGACTGATTCCTGGGATGTCAGGACTTTCATATGAGGAAAAACTGGAAAGACTTGGCTTGTGCTCGCTTAAATTTAGAAGACTGAGGGGGGGGGGGGGGGGGTCTTATAGAAACTTACAAAATTCTTAAGGGGTTGGATAGGCTAGATGCAGGAAGAATGTTCCCGATGTTGGGGAGGTCCAGAACAAGGGGTCACAGTCTAAGGATAAGGGGGAATTCCTTTAGGACCGAGATGAGGAAAACATTCTTTACACAGAGAGTGGTGAGTCTCTGGAATTCTCTGCCACAGAAGGTAGTTGAGGCCAGTTCATTGGCTATATTTAAGAGGGCGTTAGATGTGGCCCTTGTGCCTAAAGGGATCAGGGGGTATGGAGAGAAGGCAGGTACAAGATACTCAGTTGGATGATCAGCCATAATCATATTGAATGGCGGTGGAGGTTCAAAGGGCCGAATGGCCTACTCTTGCACCTATTATCTATGTTTCTATGTTTCTATGAAACCCTTCGAAACCTCTCAAAGCCAATCGAAGCCCCACGAAAGGCATCTAACCCCCTCGAAACCCCTCAAAACACCTCTAAACCCATCGAAACCCATCGAAACGACTCTAAACCACTCTAAACACATCTAAACCCCTTTAATCCCCTCTCAACCTTGTAAACGCCTCTAAACCCCTTTTAAACCCCTGTAAACCTCTCTATCCCACTACGGCCCTCTAAAACCCGTACTCACCTCTAAACCCCCCTAAACCCCTGTAACCCACAGTATAGCCCTCCACACCATCTCTAAATTCCTCTACGCCCATCTAAAGCCCACCTACCCCCCCCTAAACCCCCCTAAACCCATGCTAAAGCCCACCTAACCTCCCCTAACCCCCCTATAAACGCATCTAAAAGATTATAATCCAGTCTAAACCATCTAAACCACTTCTAAACCGCTCTAAACACCTCTAACCCAAACCCGCCATCCCCCTTTAACCCCCTGTAATCCCATCTAAATCCCTCTGAACGCCCCACTAATCCCCCCCTAAACCCCCACTACACTCAAAGCCCTCTAAAATCCCTCCAACCCCCAATATAAACCTCGAAACCACTCTAGACTCATCTGGACCCTTCTGAACGCTCGAATTCCCTCCAAACCCCAAATGCCCTCGAAACCCCTCTTATACCCTCTAAACATTCTCTAAACTTCCTTAAACCCGTGTAACCCCCCCCCCACTCTACATCCCTGTAAACACCTGTCAACCTCCTGTCAACCCCTCCAAACCCCTCTAAACCCTCCAAACCCCTCGAAACCACTCTAAACCCCCTTCAATCCCCTCTAAACTACTCTAACCCCCTCTAAACCCCTCGAAGCACCTCGAACCCATTCTTAACCGCTCGAAACAATTTGAAACACCTCGAAACCCCTCTAAGCCACTCTAAACCACCCTAAACCCCTCGAAACACCTCGAAACACCTCAAAAGCCCTCAAAGCCCTCAAAAGCCCTCGAAACACCTCTAAACCCCTCGAAGCTCCTGGAAAACCCCTGCAAACCCATCTAAACCTTTCTAAACACCTGTAAACCCCTGCAAACGCACGTAGACCACTGTAAACCCCTTGTAAACATCTCTAACCCCCTCTAAACCCCGCTAAATCACTGTATACCCCTCTAAACACCCATAAACCCTTCTAGACGCATGTAAACCCATGTAAACCCGTGTAAACTCCCTCTAAACTCATCTAAACTCATCTAACCCCTTCTACCCCTCTAACATCGTTAAATACTCGAAACCCCCTCGAAACCCCCTATAAACTCATCTAAACGACCTCTAAAACCCTCGAAACCCATCTCAAAATATCTCTAAACAAACTCCTCTAAACCCATCTTAACCCCTCTCAACCCCCTCTACGCCCATCTAAACGAACTATAAACCCTTTAAAACCCGCTAAACCCATCCAAACCCCAGTAAACCATTCTATCCCCATCTAAACCACCTATAAGCGCATGTAAACCCTGTAAGCCCCTGTAAACGCCTCTAAAGACATGTAAACTCCCTGTGAACCCATCTACCGACCTCTAAACACCTCTAAATCCCTGTAATTCCTCCTAAACACCTGTGAAGGGATTTCGCCTTCAATCACAGTGAGGAATGTGTAGGAGTCACTGTGATGGATGTTTTATGTGAAAATGTGTTTTTATGAGTGTTGCTTTTCTAATTTGTACGAATGACAGATCAATTGGCGTATGTGACAATAAATGACCCTTATGAACCCCTTATGTACCTTATACCTATGTAAATCCTTGTGAACCCATCTAGTCCCATGTAAACCCCCGTAAGCCCATGTAAACCCCATACTAACGCCCTCTAAACCCCTCTAACCCATTTTAAACCCCTCTAATCCACCATTAAGCACTCTATACCACCTTATGAACCCCTACATCTTCCCGAACATCTTTATACCCCTCTAAACCCATGTGATCCACTTCTAAACACCCCTATGCTCCCTCTAAATCCCTCTACCCCTCCAAACCCCGCTAAACGCCTCCGAACACATCCAAACCCCTCTCAACCCTCCACACCCGTCTACAGCCTCCAAACCCCTGCATACCCCTCTAATCTCCACTAAACACCTGTAAATAAGCAATTCACAAAATCTTAAAGCGTGCAACATCTTTTAATGATAGCATAGGGCATTACATACATCTTCAAGCACTGGCTACATTCTTCTACTGAACCGTACCCAGGAAGGGGAAGGCGTTATGATTGATGTTAACTAGGCGGGCTTAATGGTACTGAGGTAACTATGTTATTGGTTGCATGTATAAACCATCTACATCCTTCCCCTTAGAAAATCAAAACAGACTGTTGTCACAACAACAGAATTAAACAGCAGAATTAAACAAAATCGCCATAACGAACAGGTGGCTTACTAATCCGTCCCGAGCGCGTACGGATGTCTCCCCCTTCCCCCGAAGGAGCAGATGAAACAGGAGTCACGAGGCAGCTGGGGAACCAGGCAAGGGCGGTGGGATTGGAGAAGCAGGAGTGTGAGAACCGCGACCGGCAATAGGTGACCCGCGCAGCGGGGAACCGGGCGCTCGATATGGGGATCGAGGCTTGCAGGGATCACTGGCTGGGACCGCAGCCGGCTGCTGGTATGAGAGTGGCAGGGCATAGGGCCCCGGGGGCTGCGGCTTCGGCTCATTAACCGCAAGCAGGTGTTGTCGGCTTCTACGGTAGATGTTTCCCTCATAGTCGACCAGATACGAACGAGGTGAGTAGGCCACCCCAACCACGGTAGCCAGACGGAAGTAACCACCGGCGGTTTGCAACCGAACAACCTGTCCAGGCAACAGAGGATCGAGTGGTCTGCACGACCGATCGTGGGAACGCCGCAGGCTGTCATGTTTCTCTTGAATGCGCCTCTGCACGTATGCGGGCTCCAGCACCCGAGGTTGCTGCTGGCGCTGGGCAATCGGGATGGTAGATCTGGTTGTTCAGGACATCAGACGCTGAGCAGGCGACCCCATGGCCGGATCACTGGAAACATTCCTGAGGTTAAGGAGATCCAAATACAAATCAGAGTTGGACAGTCTCGTCTTTTCAAGTCAGAAACTTGGCGGTGCGGACGGCCCGTTCAGCAAGGCCGTTGCTCTGTTGGTACTCTGGGCTGCTGGTGAAATGCACGAAATTGCACTTGTCGGCAAAACTTTTGAATTATCTGCTGGTAAACTGCCTGCCGTTGTCAGTCTGCAGCCTGACAGGGGACCCATAAGTGGAGAAATGTTTCCGCAGCTTTCGGATCTCCATCTCCGACGTGAGGGATGTCAGTAAATCCACTTCGAACCAGTTTGAATACGAGTCGCCCAGGACAAGGTAGTGGTTACCACGCCACTCGAAGATGTCGGCAGCCAACAAGGACCAGCCCAATGCAGGGGCGGGCTGTTGCAGCAGGCGCTGTCGCTGCTGGTGTGGAGCAAGACTGTTGCCGTGGAGCAGGCTGAAACTCGGTCTCGGATATATTTGGCCATTCTAGGCCAGTAGAATTGGCACTGAGCGTGGGAGAGTGTTGCGTCGACCCCAGGGTGTCCGCTATGGGCTGCGCAATAGTCAAAATTGAACAGGGAGGACGGGACTACCACTTTATGTCCCTTGACGATAACGTCATTCTGGAGCACCAGTTCGTCGCGGACGAGGAAGAAAGGCTGTGTTTCAGCGGCGCAGTGGAGCGCTTTGTTGGCCACCCTGATTTAATCACAGATGC
Organism: Raja brachyura; assembly: GCA_963514005.1. The sequence continues at coordinate 7,698 of CAUPSL010001423.1, forward strand.
AAGCCGCAGCAAAACTAGATCGGCGGCGGTGTGCTCGGCCAAAAGCTGTAGCTGCTTGGTGGGAATAAAATTAACGCCCAGTACGAGCAAGTCCTCTGTTTCGTCGGGGTGGCGAGCACAGGAGTTCCGCGGGGCGCGGGATAGGGTGTCCGCAATGTGCATCTCGGTGCCCTTCTTGTAGATGATGTCGAAATCAAAGCGCTGGTGCTGCAGCATCATACGCTGCAGCCTGGCAGGGGCAGCGTGAATCGGCTTTTTCAGGATTGTCACCAGTGGCTGGTGGTCGGTTTCAACCGTAAGTCTGCTGCGAAACTGGAAGTCTCTGAACTTGGAGCAGGCGAACGCCACCGCGAGCAGCTCCTTCTCGATCTGAGCGTACCGCTGCTCTGTGTCCGTCATGGTGCGGGAGGCATAGGAGACAGGATGTAACGATCCATAGACAGACTGAAGGCAAGCCGCACCCAGACCGAACTTGGAAGCGTCACAGGTGACGGTGATTGGGCGACTCGCATCGAAGAACCGCGACGTCGGAGTGTTAATCAGTTTCGACTTGAGGCAGTCAAAGGCCTGCTGGTGATGTGGGAGCCAGACCCAGGCGATATCCTTTTTAGTCAGCTGCCGCAGTGGAGCACTCAGCTCACTGATGTTTGGTACAAACTTCCGAAGGTAGTTCACCATGCCCAAGAATCGTTGTAGACCTGGCACGTCGGTGGGGGCTGCCATCTCGGAGATGGCAACTGCCTTCAAGGGGTCGGGTTTTAGTCCGTTAGAGGTGAAAACGTGTCCAACATACGTGACTTCTGAGACACGTAACCGGCACTTCTTGGGATTCAGCTTCAGGTTGGCCTTTCGCGCCCGATCGACGACGCGGCGGGGGTTCAGGTCGTGCTCGGCAATGTCCTTCCCATAAACCAGGATATCATCCACGATGATGGCACATGCAGGTCCGAGAATATCTGCTCCGTTGTTCGCTGGAACACCTCGCTAGCGGAATTTATGCCGAATGGCATTGGCAGGAACTTGAACCTGCTAAACGGTGTGGCGAAGGTCGTCAGGTCAGAAGACGCTTTGTGCAATGGGATCTGCCAAAACGAGTTCTTAGCGTCTAGGAACAAAAGATGGTGGCTTGTCCGACCTGAGCCGCCACGTCCTCAACCGACCGCATGGGGTAGTGTGGTCGCCTGATGGCAAGGTTTAAGTCCTTAGGGTTGATACACACACGTATTTCGTTCTTGTCTTTCTTTATCGTGGCAACCATGGTGGAGACCCAATCGGTGGGCTCGCTAACTGCTTCTAGCACCCCCTGTTCGACCATGTTGTTAAGCATCGCCTCGACCCTGTCTTTCATGGCATGAGGCACCCTGTGAGGTGCGCGGACGACGGGTTGTATATTTGGGTGAATGGAAATATGGTATGTCAGTGGTAACTTTCCCAGGTCATCGTTGAACAGGTCCTGGTATTCTGCAACCGGGTGAAACGCCAGTTTCACTTTGTCGACCGTGCGGTCGTAGGACAGCAGGCCAAGATCTTGGCACGCACGGTTGCCCAGCAGGGTAACACAGTCAGAGTTCAAAACATAGAAAACCAGGTTTCTTGTGGCCTTTTGCAACACGGAATTTAAAGTGGCCCTCCCCACAGGCCTTAGAATTTCTCCACCATAGGCATGCAGAGTAGCATTGGCAGCAACCAGGGGCTCGTTATTCCTTATCTTATTGAAAAGATTTATTAACGAAACGTTGACCTTCGCACCAGTGTCTAACTTTGCAAGGAAGGTTACATCATTGACAGTCACAGATACGGAGGGATCAGAACGTTGGCCAGGTGCCCGGTGGAGGGTAAACACATTCGAATCCTCGAGAGAATTAATTGGATGTGCATCATAGGATTCAGTTATGTCGGGCTGTGAGTCGTAACAGCTATCAGATTGTCTCAGCATGTTTAGTCTGGGTCTGGACATCTGTACCTGTCTCCCACGGGAACGGAAGGAACGACAGGCGGCAGAGAAGTGATTCAGTTTTTTACAAAAGTTACAGGCTTTGCCACAGGCGGGGCACGTCAACAGTCTGCGGTGCATTTAGTTACAGTTTGGGCATCTTTTCGCGGGCACTTCACCAGGACCCGGGTTGGCACGCGGCGGAAAAGCATTGTTTTCCATCCGAGGCTGTGGTCTCCAAAACCCAGCCAGATTAACATATTTATTGCCCGAGTTCCGGTGGTCATCTCGCAATAGAACGACCTCAGACAATCTGCAGGCATGCATGGCTTTTTCCAACGTTAGATCCGGATCCCTTAGAAGCTCACATCGCAGCTTCTGGTCACGCATGCCAGTTACTAAAATGGCTCTAGTGAGCTGGTCTGTCATGTCACCAAAACAGCACCGCTGGGCGAGATAACGCAAATCAGCAATAAAACATTCAACAGGTTCATCCGGCAACTGTTTCCTTGTAAAGAACCGTGCCCTCTCTAGAATGCGGTTCGAGGGCAGGTCACAGATCTCCCTGAACTTACGTAGCAGGCAAGCGGGGCCACTGGCAGATTCTGCAGGAGTAATCACCACGTTGTTGTCGTCCAGGACCGCTGGAGCGTAGGTGAAAGTTCCGGCTCTCTTCATCGCATCAGGTCCAACAAGGTTGAGTAGTAGCGAGGCTTTAACGGAGTCAGGATCAGCGCAGTGTGCGACGTTGACAAAGTGGGTGAAATAAAATTCAAACGTGGCCCTGCGCTCAGAGATGTCAGCATCAAAGACAAGCTGCGCGGGCTTTCTGCAGGAGGACGCCATGGTCAGAGAGATTAAGCACAAAATGGCACAAATCAAAAAAAAAAAATAAAACCCTATTGACAGGAGACGCAAGTGTCTTCCAGCTTCGACACCATGTAAATAAGCAGTTCACAAACTTAAAGTGTGCAACATATTTTAGTGATAGCACCGGGTATTACATACGTCCACAAGCACTGGCTACATTCTTCTACTGAACCGTACACAGGAAGGGGAAGGCGTTATGATTGATGTTAACTAGGCGGGGTTAATGGTACTGAGGTAACTATGTTATTGGTTGCATGTATAAACCATCTACAACACCTGTAAAACATATCGAACCCGCTCTAAAGCCTAAGCCACTCTACACCTCCTCTAAACCCCTCTAAACTACTCCAACCCCTCCAAACTCCTCCAAACCACTCAAAATCCCAAACAAACCCCCCCCATCCCCACTAAACCCCTCCAAACCCCACATAACCCCTCCAAACCACTGTAAATCCGTCCGACCCACTCCAGATGCCTCCAAACACCTCCAAACACCTCTAAAACCTTCCAAACCCTCCAATCCCATCTAAACCCCTTCCAAACCCTTCTAAACCCTTCTAACCTCCTGTGATTCCTACAAAACCCCATATAATCTTACGTAAACCCCTCTAAACCCCTCTAAACCACTGCATTGGACTTAAGGGACTTCGCCTTCCATCACAGTGAGGAATGTGTATGAGTCACTGTGATGGATGTTTAGGTTAAAATGTGTTTTTGATTCTGTTGCTTTTCTAAATTGTATCTCTCGAAATCCCTCTAAATCCCCCTCAGTCCCACGAAACACCTCGAAACCCCTCGAAACCTCTCCAAAACCCAAACACATTGAAGCAGCTGGAAACCCCTCGAAATCCCTCGAAATACGTCGAAACACATAGAAACCCATCGAAACGCCTCTAAACCACTATAAACCCCTCTAAACCATAATGAACCCCTCTAAATCCATAAAAATCCCTTGTAAACTCCTGTAAACGCCCGCAATCTCCTCTACACCCATGGAAACTCCAGCAAACTCCTCTACCCTTCTCTAAACTTTTCTTGCCGTATCCCCCGTCTCCGTCTCCGTCCACGCTGAGGCCTAATGGCGGAGCTGGCAGCCTTCAAATACGACCTACCTCGAGGCTCCGGAGACAGAGCCAGCCAACACTTACCAGCGTGAGGCTGGCGACTTCGGGGCTGTGGCGGGTTCATTCCGGCGCATTCCGGCGGCCCGACTCGGAGCTTGGCCGGCTTTCCGGTGGCGGCGGCAGCGACTTCGTTGGTTCGGCCGGGGGCCCAGTGGACGACATCGTCGGGAGCTCGCAGGTCACAGGTTGGTGACCTGTTTTTCCGGAGCTCCCGCGGCAACAGCAGCGTCCGCTGGACTGGAGGGCGGCAGCTTCGACCACCCCTGTCAGCGAGTTGAACCGGCCCCACTAATGGTAAACCACTGTATACCATTCTAAACCACTCTAACCCCCTCTAAACAACTGCATACCCTGTAAACCACTTCATACCGCTGTAAACCCCTGTAATCCTCCCTAAACCCCTCTAAACCCCTCTAAATACATCCAAACCCTCTAATCCCCCCTAATCCGCACTAAACCCCTACAAACCTCTCCAAAACCCGCTAAACTAGTACGAACAGTGCGATCCTGATGCAAAAAGTGCGAACCCGGTGCGAAATGTGCGATTCTGATGCGAAAAGTGCGAGCCTGGTGCGAAAAGTGCGAGCTTGCCACGAAAAGAGGGAGCCGGTGCGAAAACGGCGAGCCTTGTGCGAAGATTGCGAAACTGGTGCAAAAAGTGCGAACCTGCTGCGAAAAGAGCGAGCCTGGTGCGAAAATTGCGACTCTGGTACGAAAACTGCGAGCGTGGCGCAAAAAGTGCGAGCTTGGTGCGAAAAATGCAAGCGTGGACGCGAGAAGCACAAGCCGTCTGCGAAAAATGCGAGCCTGGTCCGAAATGTGCGAGCTGGTGCGAAAAGTGTGAGCCTGCTGATAAATGTGCGCGCTTGGTGCGAAACGTGTGAACCTGCAAAGAAAGCTGCGAACCTCGTCCACATCCGGGCGCACAGCTGCGAGCCTAGATGGAAAAGAGCGAGCCTCAGTAAATGGGAAATTAGGGGAGGGCACTAATAAATGGGCAATCAGGGGAGCGCAGCATTAAATGGTGAATTAGGGGAGAACATCAGTAAATGGGGATTTTGGGAATGGTACCAGTAAATGGGAAATTAGAGGGCGCCAGTAAATACTGGCGCAGCGGTAGATTAAACAACTCCAAGCCTCAATATCCCCACCAAACCCCTCCAAACGTCTCCAAACCCCTCTAAACACCCCTAAACCCCTACAAATCCCTCCAAATCCCTCCAAACCCCTCTTAACCCTTTCAAACCCCTCCAAACCCGTCCAATGCCCCTATAAACCCTCCAATCCATTCCAAACCCCTCCAACCCCCTCGAAACCCCGCTAGACCAATTCCAAACACCTCTAAATCCCTCAAAACCCCTCAAAACCGCTCCTAAGCCATAGAAACACCTCGAAACAATTCTAAACCCATGTAAACCCCCTGTAAACCCCTGTACACCCCCTGTAAACCATCTCTAAACACCCCTAATTCCCCTAAAATCCCTCTAAACCGCACTAATCCAAAACCCTCACTAACCCCCATCCAAACACCTCCACACTCCTCAAAGCCCCCTCTAAACACATCCAAACCCATCCAACTCCCTCTAAACCCCCTTTAGACCCACCTAGAATTAGGGGAGGGCATTAATAAATGGGGAATTAGGGGAGCGCAGCATTAAATGGTGAATTTGGGGAGGAGGCCAGTAAATGGGGATTTAGGGAATAGCACCATTAAATGGGGATTTAGGGAATGGCACCAGTAAATGCGAAATTAGGGAAGAGCGCCAGTAAACAGTGTCGCAGCGGTATAGTAAACAACTCTAAGCCCCAGCAACCGCTCCAAGCCCCTCCAAACCTCTCCAAACACCCTGAAAACGCCTTCACCCCCCAATCCTCACCAAATCCCTCTACACCCCTTCAAATCCCACCAAATTCCTCGAAATCACTCTAAACCCCTCTAAACTCCGCTAAACCCCATCTAAACTCTCCAAGCACATCAAAATATATCTAAACCCCATCTAAACCCCACCCTTCCAAAATCCTCTAAACCTGCTACGGAAAGAGCGAGCATGGTACGAACAGTGCGATCATGGTGTGGAAAGTGCGAGCCTGGTGCGAAAAGTGCGAGCCTGCTGCGAAATGTAGGAGCCTGGTGCGAAAGCTACGAGCCTTGTGCGAAAATTGCGAGACTCGTGCGAAAAGTGGTGCTTGCTTCCAGTTCCTCGTGCTGGAGAGAGCAGGAACCGGGGTACACGGAACCTGAATGTGTGGCTGAGGAACTGGTGTCGGGGGCAGGAATTTCGATTCTTAGATCACTGCGATCTGTTTTGTAGTAAGGGGGAACTGTTTTGGAGTAAGGGGGTTCAAAAGGGACGGATTGCATTTTAACAGGTGGGGGCGAGCATTCTGGCAGGCAGGTTTTCCACTACTGCACGGGTGGTTTTAAACTGAATAAGGGGGGGGGGGTAGGTTGTCAAAATGGGATAGTCGAGGACAGAGTTATCTTATCAAGAGAGTAAATGGATGGTTAATGAGCCCAGAATTAACGGGAAAGGAAGCTCACGCTGTGATAGGAGAGTATGGCCAAGTGTAATAGGGATCGATGTGGAAGGTGAGATGCATAAGTAATTAAAAGTATTGTATATGAATGCGAGAAGCATAAGAAGTAAAGTAGAAGAGCTTGAGGCTCAGTTAGAGATTGGTAGATATGACATTGTGGAGATTACTGAGACGTGGCTGCAGGAGGATCAGGCCTGGGAACATAATATTCAGGGTCATACATCATATAAAAGGACTGGCAGGTGGGCACGAGGAGGGGGTAACTCTGCTGGTGAGGGATGTAATTCAGTCCCTTGCGAGGGAAGGCATAGGGACTGACGAGGTAGAGTCACCGTGGATTGAGTTGAGGAAATTTAAAGGCAATAAGACACTAATTGGTATTATCGACAGACCCCAAATAGTAGCCAGGATCTAGGGTGTAGGTTGCAGCAGGAGTTAAAACTGGCATGTAACAAAGGTAATGCCACTATGGCGATGGGGGATTTTAATATGCAGTTGACTGGGAAAATGAGGTTGGTTCAGGACCCCAAGAAAGAGAGTTTGTAGAATGATTCCGAGATGGATTCTTAGAGCAGCTTGTAATGGAACCGACCAGAGAAAAGGCAATTCTGGATTTAGTGTTGTCCAATGAACCATATATGATAGGAGAACTCGAGGTAAAGAAACCGCTTGGATGTAGTGATCATAATATGATTAGTTTTAATCTGCAATTTGCGAGGGAGAATGTTCCATCGGAAGTGTCAGTGATGCAGTTGAACAAAGGGCGCTATGAAGGCATGAGAGGGGAGCTGGCCAAGGCAGACTGGAAAGGGATGCTAGCAGGAAGGACGGTAGAACAACAATGGCAGGGATTTGGGGGTATTATCCGGAAGACGCAGGATCATTTCATTCCAAAAAGCAAGAAAGATTACAAGGGGTGTAGGATGCAAACGTGGCTGACAAGAGAAGTTAGGAATAGAATAAAACTAAAAAAGATGTATAACACAGCAAAGAGTACCCGGAAGCAGAGGATTGGGAAACATTCATAGGACAACAGAAGGAAACGACACGGGCAATGAGGGTTGAAAAGATGAAGTACGAAGGGAAGCTGACCAGGAATATAAAGAAGGACAGTAAAAGCTTATTTAAATATGTTAAGGGGAAAAGAGTATCAAAGTCAAATGTGGGTACCTTGAAGGCAGACATGGGTGAAATAATTATGGGCAACAAGGACATGACAGAAGAGTTGAATGGGCACTTCGAAACTGTCTTCACTAAGGAAGGCGCAAACAATCTTCCAGATGTACTGGAGGACAGAGGATCCAAGGGCGGTAGAGGAACTGAAATAAATGTTCATTAGGCGAGAAATAGTATGGGGTAGGCTAATGGGACTGAAGGATGATAAGTCCCCTGGGCCTGATGGTCTACATGCCAGGGTCCTCAGGGAGGTGGCTCTAGAGATAGTGGACGCATTGGTGATCATTTTCGAATGTTCAATAGATTCAGCATCAGTTCTTGTGAATTGCAGGATAGCTAGGGTTATCCCACTTTTCAAGAAAGGAGCGATTGAGAAAACGGGGGATTACAGACCAGTTAGCCTGACTTCGGTGGTGGAAAATATGCTGGTGTCATTTATTAAAGAGGTAATAATAAGCATTCGGGTAGCATTAAAGGATTACTCTAAGTCAACATGGATTTATGAAATGGAAATCATGCTTGACCATTCTTCTGAAATTTTTTGACGATGCGACATGTAAAATGGATGGAGGGGTGCCAGTGGATGTAGTGTATCTAGACATGCTGAAAACCTTTGCTAAGGTCCCGCACGGGAGACTGGTGACTACAATTAGAGCACAATTGGGGGTGGGGTGTTGACATGGATAGAACATTGGTTAGCAGATCGGAAGCAAAGACTAGGAGTGAACGGGTCCTTTTCAGAATGACAGGCAGTGGCGAGTAGAGTGCCGCACGATTCGGTGTTGGGGCCGCAACTGTTTACCATATATATTAATGATTTGGAAGAGGGAATTAGGAGCAACACGAGCAAGTTTAGGGATGACACAAAGCTGGGTGGCAGTGTGAACCGTGAAAAGGACGTTAGGAGGTTGCAGGGTGACCTGGACAGATTGAGTGAGTGGGTAGATGCGTGGCAGATGCAGTATAATATAGATACATGTGAGTTTATCGATTTTGGCGCCAAAAACAAGGGGCCAGATTAATATCTCTATGGGGTTATGTTAGGTAAGGGGGAGGTGCAGTGAGACCTGGGCATCCTTGTACACCGGTCACTGAAAGTTGGCTTACAGGTACAGCCGGCAGTGAAGAAAGCTCGTGGAATGTTGGCCTTCATAACAAGAGGATTTGAGTAAAGCGGTTCTTCTGCAATTAAATAGGGCTCTGGTGAGACCACATCTGGAGTATTGTGTCCAGTTTTGCTTTCCTGATTTGAGGAAGGACATCCTTGTGATTGAGGCAGTGCAGCGTCGGCTCACGAGATGGATCCCTGTGATGGTGGGACCGTCATATGATGAAAGATTGAAAAGGCTAGGCTTGTATTCACTCGAGTTTAGAAGGATGAGCGGGGTCTTATAGACATATAAAATTACAAAAGTACTGGATAAGCAAGATGCAGGAAAAATGTTCCCATTGTTGGGCGAGTCCAGAAGCTGGGGCCAAAGTCTTAGAATAAAGGGGGTGGGGGGTCATTATGACTGAGGTGAGAAAAACGTTTTCACCCAGAGAGCTGTGAAGTTATAGAAATCTCTGCCACAGAGGGCAGTGGAGGCCATAACCGGATGGATTGAAGAGAGAGTTAGATAGAGCTGTAGGCGCTAGTGGAGTCGAGGTATATGGGGAGAAGGCAGGCACGGGTTATTGATAGGGGACGATCAGCCATGATCTCAATGAATTACAGTGCTGGCTCGAAAGGCCGAATGGCCTCCTACTGCACCTATTTTGTTATGTCTATATGTTAAATGTGCGAACCTGCTGCGAAAAGAGCGAGTCTAGTGCGAAAATTGCGATCCTGGTGCTAAAACTGCGATCGTGGCGCAAAAAGTACGAGCTCGGTGGGAAAAGTGCGAGCCTGGATGTGAAATGAACGAGCCGTCAGCGAAAAATGCGAGCCTGGTCCGAAAACTGCGAGCTGGTGCGAACATTGTGAGCTAGTGCTAAATGTGCGAGCTTGGTACGAGGTAAATGGTGAATTAGGGGAGGGCACTAATAAATGGGGAATTAGGGGAGCGTAGCATTAAATGCTGAATTAAGGGAGGACACCAGTAAATGGGAATTAATGGACTGGCACCAGTAAATGGGAAATTAGGGGAAGTTGCCAGTAAACAGTGACGCAGCGTAGATTAAACAACTCTAAGCCCTAGTAACCCCTCCAAACACCTCCAAACATCTCCAAACCCCACGAAACCCCTCTAAGCATCTTTAAACACGTCGAAACCCCACCATACCACTCTAAAAACCCACGAAACCCCTCCCAACCCCACCAAACCCCACCAAACCCATCTAACCCCCTACAAACCACTCTAAATTCCTCCAAATCACTCCAAACCCCTGTAAACCCCGTCAAACACCCCCAAAGCCCATCCAAACGCCTATAAGCCCTCCAATCCCCTATAAACCCCCCTAAACCCCGCTAAATCCGTCAAAACCAATTCCAAACACTACTAAATCACTCGAAACCCATCGAAACCCCTCTAAACCCATCCGAACCCTTCTAGACCCATGTAAATCCCATATAAACACCTCTAACCCCCCTAAACCTTTCCAAACCCATCTAAACTCCTCTAACCCACCAAACCCCTCTAAACCCCTCTACACTCTCTCTAAATACCAGCTAAACCCTTCTAAACCCCTCCAAACCCCCTCGTAACCCCTCTAAAGCACTCTAACCCCCCTCTAGACCCGCCTAAAGACGCAACCATATCGAAACCCCCCGACACCCCCTCTAAACCCCTCTGGTCCTCTAACCCCTCCAGACACCTCTATACCCCCCCTAAACCACTCCAAACCCATCTAAACTTCTCTAACCCCCCCAAACCCCTCCAATCACCGCGACACCCATCCAAACCCCTACATACCCCATCCAAATCCATCCAAACCCCTTTAAACCTCTCCAAACACCTCACACCCCTCCAAACCCTTCTAATCCCCACACCTCTAAGCTCCCCCAAAACCCCTCTAAATACCTATAAATCCCTCCAAATCCCGCCAAGCCACTCTAAAACCCTCTAAAACCCCTCTAACCCCCCTCTAAATCTCATCGAATCCCATCTAAAACCCACTAACCCACTCTAAACCCCCCTAAACACCACTAAACCTCTACAAAGCAAACAGACCCCCCTATAGACCCTCTAAATCCCCCACAAAATTATCGAAAACCCTCTAAAACCCCTCTAAACCACTACTAAACCCCTCTGCACTCCCTCTAAATATATGTAACCACTATAAACCTCCTCCAAACCACCCTAAACCCCTCTAAACCTCTCCAAAGACCCTAAAACACCTCTAAACCCCTCCAAACACATCAAACCCCCTCTAAGCCCCTCTAAACTCGTCTAAACCCCTTCTATATCCCCCAAATACCGCCAAACATCTCGAAACCACTGTAATCCCCTCTAAACCCCTCTAAACCACTCCAAACCAATGTAAACATACCTAACCCATCCAAGTCCGTCCAATCCCCTCTAAACCCCTCCAAATCCCCTCTAAACCGACCCTAAACGCAGTGGAAATGCTCTCAAACCCCACTAAACCACTCTAAAGCTCTCTAAACCTTCTCTTGACACCCTAAATCCCCATAAACATATCCAATCTCATCTAAACCCGTTTAAACAACTTCTAACCACCTCTAAGCCCCATTTAGATCCCTTTAAAACCCTCTAAACCCCCTCTAAGGCCAATCTAAACCCTTCTAAACCCCTCTAAATCACTCTAAACCCATCTATACCCCTCCATTCCCCTTCTGAAACCGTCTAGTCCTCTAAACCCCTCCAAACCACTCTAAACCCCTCAAAACCCCTCCAAAACGCCTCCAAATGCCTCCAAACCCTTCTACATAAATACGTAGAAACATAGAAACAAAGAAAATAGGTGCAGGAGGAGGCCATAGGCCCTTCGAGCCAGCACCGCCATTCATTGTGATCATGGCTGATCGTCCCCTATCAATAACCCGTGCCTGCTTTCTCCCCATATCCCTTGACTCCACCAGCCCCTAGAGCGCTAACTATCTAACTCTCGCTTATATCCATCCAGTGATTTGGCCTCCACTGCCCTCCGTGACAGGGAATTGCATACATTTACAAGTCTCTGGGTGAAAAAGTATTTTCTCCCCTCAGTCTTAAATGACCACCACTTTATTCTAAGACTTGTCCAGTCCATTTATATGTGTATATGTTTCTATAAGATCCCCGTCATCCTTGTAACCTCCAGTGAATACAAGCCTATTCACTGGACTTCTAAACCCCTTCAAACCCCTCCACACACCTCCAAACCCTGCAAACCCCACTAAAACCATTTAAATAGTAAGATTAGACGAGAACTTAGCAGTTTGAAGTTTGATCTTGATTTTATGAGGAATTACGTTGGTGATTACGTGAAGAAGGCCCGCCAGGTCGCATGCGCACCAAACTTCAAAGCAGCGGAATGACATCATAAATAAACAACACCGAAGTACATAAGGGAACTACGCTCTCGAGATATCGAGTTGTTAAAAGATCTTGACACAAGTTCTCCCACTAGGACGTGGCTAGATCCGTGACTCGATAACTACGATATGATCCTTTGTGAGAGAGGGTTGGGCGTGGCGCACGTAATCACCAACGTAATTCCTCATGAAATCAAGATCAAACTTCAAACTGGTAAGTTCTCGTTTAATCTTACTATTTTACTTCGGAGTCACGTGAATGATTCCGTGAAGATTTCAAAGCTTTGTGATTTCATGCCGTAGATTATAAATCTCGGCATCCCACTGCATTGATTAACTCGAAAGAGAAATTAATGTATTAGTAGTAACATTGCATTCAATGTAGAAATAGGGGTTATTTATCAATGTAAATAACGAGAGTACCCCTTAAATTTAGGTACTTAAAATGGCATAGGCAAACTGTCCTGGATTGACAATCGGCCGATGATAACAATTGTGAAACATCAGCTCATTTGCCCATCCGGCGGCCGCCAAAATATGGTCGAAGGGCATATCCGTCACCTTGGCTGCCGACGTAGCTGCTGCCCTAGAGGAATGAGATGTAAACACACTATCTAAATGATACGCTGACGTTAATACTGACCTGGAATGAGATATACAATCGTCAGTGTTAATATCTGTAGAACCCAGAAGCTGCTGCAGCCACCATGAAAAAAAGTCTGAACCGCCCTTCTTTTGTGTAGTTGTGTGTTAACCAATTAAACAATGCTGATTCCATATTTCTTAGGATTCTGGTGGCCTAGATAACATAGAAGTGAGACCGTGGGGTGTTCAAATGATCTTCAATCATGCTACCCCTAGTCTACTCTGGTTGTGTAGACCAGAATGTAAAAGTAACGGCATCTGCAACCAATTCCATCCTATCTAATCACAACGTTTGCCGTCGTTGAGCTGATATAAGTGTCATATCTAAGGATGTAGCTGGAACCCTTTGGTGAAATAATGTTCATACATTTTCAATAACCAACCTCATAATCTTGTAGTGGGAGAACTTGTGTCAAGATCTTTTAACAACTCGATATCTCGAGAGCGTAGTTCCCTTATGTTGCAGCTGTTGTGTCGCTATAATTTAAAATGAGCTGTAAATGTCAGTAATCTGTACCGTATTGAATGTAGCATTAACATTTAACAAAACACTTCTGATCCCCTCAATATGAATGTACTGCTTTTTTGGGTGCTATCCCTGCACACTGCAGTGGGCACCTTCATGGCTTAATGTGACAACCTGAGGAAAAGGTCAATCCATTCAAAATGTGTAGGTCAATAATTGTTTCACTCTGCAAAAGCCGGTCTCCTGAACCACAGGTTGAAACGGCAAGTTCTTGTTTTTTGACATAATCGTATACCGTTGTGTCATAATGCCGGATGAAGCAGGCAACATGGACGGTTCGCCAGTCCGACAGTACGAACCCAAGCGTCTGTTTTAAGACCCGGCTAATGAGGCAAAAAATGAGGAAGACATAAGAACCATTCCTGCTATTGAAGCGAGAAAGTATTTCTCCGCAATGTTGTGCCACATATTTTTTGCAATGAGTGAAAAACATGCATTAACATCATGAATATTCGATGAAGTATTGAACCATGCTTTCATCATACTTCGAGATCCACCACTTATTCTGTGTAATCATCGATCTGAACTGGATTATCCACCAGTGGCAAGGAGATTAATTATAAGATATTTTTCCCTTGATTATCATGTGACTAACATATGTCACCATCGCAGAGTAGCAACTTGAATTTGAGCATGTAGAATATGTATATTCGCTCAAAACCCCTTACTCATGGGTGCATTTAGTGTATATATTTAGTTGATACCAACAACTGAAGAATTGGTAACTCACGCAATCTCCAATACCTTTGGTATTTAGCACTTCTCATCCTAGAGTTCTAAACATCAGTTCATAATAACTGAATTCAACCGACCAAAATAGCGAGTTTCAAGTTCAAGTTCAATGAGTTATTGTTATGTTCAGCAATACTGAATACTGTTACTTCATCATTGTGGCTGAAGTAGCCTCAGCTGATAATAGCACAAGGTTGTTAGCAACGATCTAATTGCTACTTACACAATGTCAGTTCCTTGATTTGCTCAGCTGCAACACAGCTTCTATAGTGCCAATTACTCTTAATGAAAATAACTCCGTTTTGTAATAGATTGCTTTGACCCCAATCTCTTGCCACAAGACGGACATAAGGCTAATAATATTTAAAGGTAAATCCCAATGACCAAACAGTTTATGCTATACTGCAAAGCTTTACTGTTATAGTACAGTTATATTGTATTTGATAACCTTTGCAATTGGATTTATATAACATGTATCTCTTACCTTATGAATCTGTTGCAGTCAGGAATAAGTTTTACATTCGGAAAGTTCATATACCCGATACTCTCCATACTTCATAATAACATGCCAATCATGCCTTATTGGCTTACAAAATTGTTAAGGGGTTGGACAGGCTAGATGCAGGAAGATTGTTCCCGATGTTGCGGAACTCACGAACAAGGGGTCACAGTTAAAGGATAAGTGGGAAGTCTTTTGGGACCGAGATGAAAGGTCTTTTTTTCACACAGAGAGTGGTGAGTCTGTGGAATGCTATGCCACAGAAGATAATTGAGGCCCGTTCTTTGGCTAGATTTAAGAGAGAGAGCTAGATGTGGCCCTTGTGGCTAAAGGGATCAGGGGGTATGGAGAGTAGGCAGGTACAGGATACTTAGTTGGATGATCAGCTATGATCATATTGAAGGACCGAATGGCCTACTCCTGCAACTATTTTCTATGATTCTATGAGTCTATTGCATGTGTGGTTTGCATGATAACCTTTGCCCAATTTCCAAACCCTGGCCATAATCCAAACTTACTTGGAATGCTCCGGCTCTGCCTCAACCAAATATTTCGACCCTTTCTGTGTTGTACAAACAAAAGTAAATATTACAACTTGTGAACGGTGCACTACCCAAATTTTGGAAGTGCTAGACCCATTTAGTTGAGCATGATTCGAAGGTGCATGGAATTTATGACCTATCATGCTGCACCCAGCTCCAGCGAACCTCTACTGCCGATGAGCGCCTGGGACGCGTTCTGAACGATGACTTTTGCCCGTCGTTGGCCGAATTAATTCGTCTACCAGGCTTCTTTCTCTGTAGAATAGACCTACCTGAATAACCGATTCAGCAGCAGGCTCACATCCCCCTGTTGGCGTTGTTTACTGCCGGCACATATGTGCTTGAGTATGTTCTATTGACATTTTTAGAGCCCGGAGTCATCTTGACACTTTGCTCTTCCCTGCTCAGAGAGGGTGATTCGTAGGCAACCCTAACAGGCACTGACGCAGGCCGCAGTATACAAATGGTGATAGGAACCCATTGACCTTAACCCAATAGAATATGCTACTGGGATGGCGACTTTATTGTCAGGAAAGTTACCTCTGATACGTGCCTCACGGCCATACCCTGAGACTCAGTGTCAGTAGGATACTGACCCATCTTGGTCTCTGCCTCCGTGAGGGAGACCTTTGTAGCACTGTATCCAACAGTTGCTGTATTTAGGATAGTCGTTTTAGCGCACTATCCAGCCCCGTTGACGAATTTATCCCCCGACTCCGTCGGCCTTGTTCTCTAGCCCTGGTGGAGAACCATGTCCCGATTCTGTGGGCGAGCAGATACGTGTGAATTTGAGCAATCCTGTCCCAGGCGTTGCTGGCGCCGTCTTTCATAAAGGCCGGCGCTTTTGACATGACACAGCCATGCATCAGGCGCTGCTGGCATGGCTCTCCCTTAGGCCGGCACTTCACACATGAAACAGCCCTGTCAGGCGCTGCTGGCACGGCTCTCTCATAGGTCGGTAATGTTACAAATGAAACAGCCCTGTATCAGGTGCTGCTGGCACGGCTCTCCCGTAGCCCGGCACTTTTATATATGAAGCAGCCCTGTCAGGCGCTGCTGGCGCGGCCTGTCCCATAGGCCCGCACATTTTAGACATGAAGCAGCCTTATGAGGCGCTGCTGGCGAGGCCTGTCCCATAGGCCCGCATATTTTACACATAAAGCAGCCCTGTCAGGCGCTGTTGGCGCGGCCTGTTCCATAGGCCCGCGATATTGATGTGTAAGCTCACTAATTTCACTCAACATTTAGTGTACAGCTTTACCTGTGAAGGGTAAAATAATTTATAGCAACATGTGCTTAAACAATTATAACATTGTCAGAACATATAACAATAACCTTTTACTTTGCCTTTATATTTTACGTAAAGACAAACACTATAAAATACATACTTTTTATTGCAAGGGGAAACCCTTTATAGCCCGACTCACCTGAGTCCAAATAGGGCCGAATGAGTCCCTGTAATTTCTTGACTGGGGACCAACGTCTGTGAGCCACTGACCCTACTGTCAATTGCTCCAGCGTTGCTTCCTTGCCGTTCCAACTGCATCCCACAGACAGGGAGCCGCTGTCCACACTGTCAGCAACTCTGCTTAAATTTATTGGCGTTTTTACGGCATCCCTGCAGGCTGGGGAGCCGCTGACCCCCTGTCAGCGACTCTGCTTAAATGTCTTGCCGTTTTTACGCCATCCCTGCAGGCTGGGAGCCGCTAACTGCACTGTTAGCGGTTCCTTATCTCGCAACCCGATCCATTTTGCCGGTTTATCCGCATTTACGGTCGGACTGAAATATCCCCACAGTCCATAACCGGCAACTTGTCGGGTTGCGGAACTGGCAGGAAACCCCTCTATAAAAAGAGGCTCCTGCCTAAAAGCCCCTCGTAAGTAAAAAAAAAACTTACCTTTTAAGTTTAACTTACCACCGGCAGGAGCTGTGTCCTGCCAGACTGGTGCTTGCGCCAATGCGGCTGACGTACTGGTGCGCATGCGGCCTGAAGGGCCTTCTTCACGGAATCACTCACGGGACTCCGAAGTCAAACCATCTCTAAATTCCCCTAAACCATCGAAACCCCCTCTAAATCATTTTAAATGCCTCGAAACCCATCTAAACCACCTCAAAACCACCTCTAAACCCAACTAAACCCCATCTGAATTCCTCAAAACCCCTCCAAACCCCTTCTAACCCGCTCTAAACCCCTCTAAACTACACCAAATCACTCTAAACCCTCTCTAAACCCCATTAAACCCCTCCGAATCCCTCAAAACAGTTCTAATCCCCATCCTCCCCTAAACCCCTCTAAACCCCTGTAAAGCCCCTCTAAAACCCTCTATACCCCCTATGAACATATCTAGGCCCATCTGAACTACTTCAAAACCCCTCTATACTCATCCAAACCTGTCTAAACCCTCTAAACCCCATCTGAATCCCTCCAAACCCCTGTAAACCCATCTAAACCACCTCGCACCCTTCTAAACCCCTTTAAACCCATGAAAACCACTGTAAACCCAGCAAAACACCCCTAAAACCCTCTAAACCCATCTAAACACATCTACACCCCCCTAAACCCCTCCAAACCCTCCTAAACAACCTCTAAATCCCTGAAACCCACTGCAAACTCTTCTAAACACCTCTAAACGCCAATTAAACTCCTCTAATCCCTCCAAACCCCTTCTAAACCCCCAATTAAACAACTCTAAAACCCTTTAAACACCATCTAAACCCCTCTAAACCCCGTCTTAACCCCTCTAAATACCATTGAAAGCACTCTAAACCTCCTTTAAAACCCTCTAAATACGCACTAAATCCCTCTAAACCCCTAAACCGCTTCTGAATCGCTCAAAAATAGTTCGAACGCCTCCCTAACGTCCCCAAACCCCGCTAAACCCCCCTCTAGATCCCACCAAACGCCTCTAAACCCATCTAAATACCACTAACCCCCTTCGGAATCACTCAAAACCGTTCTAAAGACACTCTAACCTCCCCTACACCTCTCCAATCCCATCCAAACCACCTCTAAACCGCAGTAAACGCTTCTAAACCCCTTTAAACCACTCTAAGCACCCCCACACCGCTCTAAACCCCTCCAAGCCACCTCTAAATCCCTCTAAACGACCTATAAACAACTCTAAATGCCTCCAACCGCCTCTAAACACCCTCTAAACTACATCGAAACCCTTATAAACCCCTCTAAACCACCTTAAATCAACGCTAATCCCATCTAAACCCCCTATAAACCCCCTACAAATTCGTCTAATCCTCTCTAACCCATCTCTAAACCATCTCTAAATCCCTGAAACCCACTGTAAGCTCTTCTCAATCCCTCTAAGCCCCTCTAAACGCCCAGTAAACCCCTCTAACCCCCTCCAACCCCCACCCAACCCCCCTCAAAACGCCCTCTTAACAACTCTAAATCCCTCTAAACCCCTCTAAAACCCTCTAACCCCCTCTAAATATCATTTAAACCCCACTAAACCCCCCTAATACCCCATAAACCCCTCTAAATCCGCTCTGAATCCCTCTAAACCCCTAAACCCCCTCTGAATCCCTCTAAACCCCTAAACCCTCTCTAAATCCCTCTCTAAACCCCTTCTGAAACCCCCTCTGAAACCCCCTCTGAAACAGCTCCAAAGCCCCTCTAACAGGCGGGGTCTAGTGGTTTAGAGGGATTTAGGGGGGCTTTATAGCGGTTTAGAGCGGGTTGAAGGGTATTTAGAGGGGTGTAGAGGGTTCGGGGGATTTAAAGGGATTTAGAGGTTTTCAGTGTTGTTTGGAGGTGGTTTACAGTGGTTTAGAGGGGTTTAAAGTGGGTTAGAGGGGGGTTTGAGGGGTTTTAAGGAACGGAGGGGGTTTCGTGAGGTTTTGATGGGTTTAGAGGGTTTAGATGGGTTTATAGGTCTTTAGAGGGATTTATAACCATATAACAATTACAGCACAGAAACAGGCCTTTTCGGCGCTTCCAGTCCGTGCCGACCATTTATTTTCCCCTAGTCCCATCTACCTGCATTCAGACCATACCCCTCCATTCCCTTCCCGTCCATATACCTATGAACTTTACTTTTAAATGTTAAAATCGATCCTGCCTCCACCACTTCTGCAGGAAGGTCATTCCACACAGCCACCACTCTCTCAGTAAAGAAGTTCCCCCTCATGTTACCCCTAAACTTCTGTCCCTTAATTCTCATGTCATGCCCTCTTTCCTACCCTCAATGGGAAAGGCTTATCCTCGTCAACTCTGTCTATCTTAGATTTAGAGGGGGTTTAGGGGGGTCTAGAGAGGTTTATATGTGTTTTAAGTGGTTTAGAGGGGTTTGGGGGGGGGGGTGGTAGAGAGATTTAGGGGAGCACACTGAGTTTTACTGGCGTTTAAAGGGGTTTAGGGGAGGATGGCGGTTAGAACGGTATTGAGGGATTACGAGGGGATTTAATTGGATTTAGAGCGGGTTTAGAGGGGGTTTAGACTAGAGGGTTTTTACAAGGGATTAGAGGGGTTTAGAGGGGTTTGGAGGGGTTTGGGTTTAAGGACTTTAGAGTTATTTAGAGGTGGTTTAGAGGGATTTAGAGATGGCTTGGAGCGGTTTAGAGGGGTGTAGGCGTGTTTAGAGGGGGTTACAGCGGTTTAGAATGGTGTACAGTGGTATAAACCCTCTAAACTCTTTAACGTTGATTGAGGGTGTTTCCAGGGATTAAGAGGTGGGTTGGAGGGATTTAGAGGGGTGTTTAGAGGGGTTTAGAGGGGTTTAGAAGGGTTTACAGTGGTTTTCTGGGGTTTAGAGGGGGTTTAGAGAGGGTTTAGAGGTGTTCTGAGGGATGTAGAGCGGATGTATTGGTGTAGACGGGTTTAGAGGGTTTGGAGTGGTTTAAATTGTTTCATAGTGGTTTAGAGGGGTTTAGAGGGGTTTGAATGGTTGAGAGGGGTTTAGGGGGATTCAGAGAGGGTTTAGGAACCCCTAAACCGTTCTAAAACCCATCCTCCCCAAAACCACTAAACCCATGTAAAGCCCATCTAAAACCCTCTATACCCCCTATGAACATACCTAGGCACTTCTGAACCAGTTCTAGATCCCTCTATACTCCTCCAAACCCATCTAAACCCCTCTAAACCCCTCTAAACCCCATCTGAATCCCTCAAAACCGTTCTAAATCCTCTCTAACCCCCCACACCCCTCTAAACCCCCTCTAAACTCTTGAAAACCACTCTAAACCCTTCTACACCACTCTGAACCCCTCTAAACGCCCCTACACCCCTATAAACCCCTCCAAGCCACCTCTAAATCCCTCTGAACCACATCTAAATAACTCTAAAACCCTCTAAACACCCTCTAAACCCTCGAAACAACATCTAACCCGTTATAAACCGCACTAAACCACCTTAAATCTACGCTAAACCCATCTAAACCCCCCTATAAACCTCTTGTAAACCCCTCAAAACCCTTCTAAACGCCGAATAAACCCCTCTAACCCCCTCCAAAAACCCACCCACCTCCATCCAACCCCCCCTCAAAACCTCCTCAAAACACCCTCTAAACAACTCTAAAACCCGCTAAACACCCTCTAAACCCTCTCTAAACCCACTCTAAACCCGTCTAAATACACTTCAAGCCACTCTAAACCACTCTAAATTAGATTTCTGATTTAGCCCTCTAAATCACTCTAAATCCGCTCTAAATCCCTATAGGCCCCTAAACCCCCTCTGAATCCCACAAACCCGTTCTAAAACCCCTCTAACCTCCCAAACCCCTCTAAACCACCTAAAAATAACTGTAAACCCCTCTAATCACCCACTAAGCAATCTCTAAACCCATACAAACCCCTCTAAACCCTCTCTAAACCCACTCTAAACCCGTCTAAATGCCCTTCAAACCACTTTAAACCAACTCTAAAGCCCTCTAAACCAGTCCAACTCCGCTCTAAATCCCTCTAGACCCCTAAACCCCCTTTGAATCCCACAAAACCGTTCTAAAGCCCCTCTAACCTCCCCTAAACCCCTCTAAACCACCTCTAAATAACTGTAACCCCCTCTAAACACCAACTAAACAATCTCTAAACCCATACACACCCCTCTAAACCCCACTAAACCCCCTCTAAATACCTCAAAACCCCTCAAACCCCCTTTAAATCCCTGTAAACCACCTTAAACCCCTCTAAGCACCTCTAAACCCCCTAAACCCCTCCAAACCCCTCTAAGTACCCAGTAAACCCCTCTAAACCCCTCTAACACCTCTAAACCAGTCTAAAGCCTGTAAAACCCTCTAAACACCTCTACCCCACTAAATCCGCTCTACATCCCTCAGAAACCCTCTAAATCCTGTCTAAACCCCCTTCTAAACCACCTATAAACCCCAGAAACCTCCTCTAAATATCTCTAATCACTTAACCCCACCAAACCCCCCTAAATCCCTCAAAACCGTTCTAAAGCCCCTCTCCTCCTCTAAACCCCATCTAAACCCATCTAAACCCCTCTAAACCCCTCTAAAACCCCTCTAATTCCCTCTGAAGGCATCTAAAGCCATCGAAACGACATCTAAGCCCCCCAAATCCCTCTAAATCCCTCTAAACCCCACTAAACCCCCTCTGTAGTCCTCAAACCCCCTCCAATTCCCCTCTAATCCCCTATAAACCCACTAAACCCTCTAAACCTCTCTAAACATACCTAACCCCGTCTAAATCCACCCAAGCCCTTCTATACCTTTCAAACCCGTCTAAACCCCTCTTAACCTAACTAAGTTGCCTCTACATCCCTCAAATCCCTCCATAAACCGTCACTAAACACTTTCTAAATTCCCTCTAAACCCCCTATAAACGACCTATAAATACTCTAAACGCCCTCTAAACCCCCTCTAAACACCTCTAAACCTCCCTTAACCCCACCAAACTCCCTCTAAATCCCACAAAACGCGTCTAACCCCGTCTAATTCCATCCAATCCCCGTAATTCCATCTAACCCCATACAAACACCTTTAAACCCCCCTAAATCAAATCTATACCCTTGTAAACCCATCTAAACCCTTCCAAGCTACCTCTAAATCCCTCTAAATAACATCTAGACAAGCTCTAAACCCGTATAAACCCCTCTAGCCCCCCTAAATTACATTTCAACCCATCTAAACACTATAAACCTCCTATAAATCCATCTAAACCAATCTAAACCACCTCTAAATCCATGAAACCGACGGGAAACTCCTTTAACCACCTCCAAACTCCGCTAACCCCCTCCAAACCCACTCCAAACCCCCTCGAAACAACTCTAAAACCCTCCAAACCCTCTAAATACCCTTTAAACCCCTCTACAAACACCCTTTAAGCCCCTGAAAAGCACTGTAAACCCGTCTAACCTCTAAAGCCCTCTAAACTCGCCTATACCCCGCTAAACCCCTCCAAGCCACCTCATAATTCCTCCAAATCACCTGCAAAAATATTTAAACCCCTCTAAACCCCTCTAAACCACCTCTAACGCCCTCTAAACAACTTCTAAACCCATATTAACCCCTCTAATCCCCCCCAGATGAACTGAAAACCAATCTAAACACCAGTAAACCTCCTATAAATCCGTCTAAACCCCTCTAAACCACCTCTAGATCTCTGAAACCCACTTTAAACTCTTCTAAACCCTTCTAAACCCCTGTAAACGTCCAGTAAACCCATGTGACCCCTCCAAACCCCGTCTAAACCCTCTCTAAACCCTCTCTAAACACCTCTAAACACACTCAAAACCATCTAAACCCACACTGAACCCCTCTAAACCCTTCTAACCCCATATAATCCATCTGAACCCCATATAAACCCCTCTAAACCCCACGAAATCAACTCTAAACCCATCTAAACACCTATAAACCTCCATGAATGCCTCTAAACTCAAACCCCTCTAAACCCCTCAAAACCACTGTAAACCCTTCTAATTCCAAATAAACGCCCAGTAAACCACTATAAAACGCTATAACCCCCCTAAACCATTCCAAACCCATATAACCCCCTCTAAACGCCCAGCAAACCCCTCTAAACCCCGCCAAACCCCTATAAACACATCTAAACACCTCTAGACACCTCTAAACCCCCTATGAACCCTCTAAACCCCCTCTAAACATCTCTAAAACCCTCTACCCAACTAAATCCGGTCTACATCCCTCAGACCCCTATAAATCCTGTCGAAACCCCTCCAAACCCATTCTAAATCCAGTAAACCGTTCTAATGCCCCTCGAACCTCCCCTAAACCACATCTGAACCCCGCTAAAGCCCTCTAACCCCCACTAAACCCCGCTAAGCACCTGTAAACCCCACTAAACATATCGAATCCCCTCTAAACCCATCCAACCCCTCTAAATCTTCTAAACCAGTTTGAACCCCTATTAACCGCACTTAATCCCTTCTACATCCCTCAAACGCCCGATAAACCCTCTCTAAACCCTCTCTAAACGCGCTCTAAACACATTCCCTCTTAATCCCACAAAATGCCTCTAAACCCCTATCCCCATCTAATCCAAACCCCATCCTCTAAACCGCCCTAAATCCATTCGAAACACATGCAAACCCCTATAAACCCCCTATAAATCCCTCCAAATCCGTCTAACCCGTCCAAGCCAGCTCCAAAAACCTCTAAACCACCTCTAAACCGCCTCTAAATCCATCGAAAGCCCTCTAGACACCCTTTAACCCATCTAAATACCCTTTCAACCACTCTAAACTCCTGTAAAACTCTCTAAACCCCCTAAACCCACTCCAACTCCCTCTAAACCCCTAAACCCCCTCTGAATCGCTCAACACCATTCTAAAGCCCCCCTAACCTCCCCTACACCTCTCTAAACCCCTCTAAGCACCCCCTATCCCCACTAAACCCCTCCATGTCGCCTCTAAATCCCTGTAAACTAACTCTAAATATATCTAAACCCCTCTAAAGCCCTCTAAACCCATTTAGACCCCTCTAACCCCACCTCAATCAACTCAATCTAAGGCACAATAAACCTCCTATAAATCCCTCCAAACCCCTCTAAACCCACCTAAACACCCAGTAAACCCCTCTAAACCCCTAAACACATCTAAACACATCTAAAGCCTTCACAATACCTCTAAACCCCTCTAATTGCCTCTGAACGCCTCTAAACCCCATCTCAACCGCTCTAAATCCGTCTAAACCCCACAAAACATATCTCAACCCCCCTAAACACATCCAAACCCCTCTAAACCCTCCAAACCAGTTTAAACCCATATTAACCGCAATAAATACCTCTACCCCTCAAACCCGCTATAAAGCCTCTCTAAACCCTCTCTAAACCCTATCCAAACTCCGTCTAAATCCCACAAAACGCATCTAAACCCTTTCTAATCTCAGCTAATCCCTCTAAACCCCATACAAACCTTTCTAAACCCCCATAAATCCAATCTAAACCCATGTAACCCCTATAAGCCCCCTATCAATCCCTCTAAAGCCGTCTAAACCCCTCCAAGCCACCCCTGTCCCTCTAAATAACCAGTAAACCGCCTTAAATCCCTCAAAAGCCCTCTAAACACCATCTAAACCCCTATCAACCCCTCTAAATATCCTTTGCACCAATCTAAACCCTCTAAAACTCTCTAAACCCCCCTAAACCCACTCTAAATCCCTCTAAACCCCTAAACCCCCTCTGAATCCCTCAAAACCATTCTAAACCACCCCTAACCTACACACCTCTAAACCCCTCTGAACACCCCTAACCCCACTAAACGCCTCCATGCCACCTCTAAATTCCTCTAAACCACCTCTAAATACATCTAAACCCTCTAAACCCTCCAAGTACCTTCTACACCCCTCTAACCAACCTCCAAACCCATATAAAACCCTCTAAATCAACTCAAACACATCTAAAGCCAAATAAACCTCGCATAAACTCCTCTAAACACCCAGTAAACCCCCCTAAACCCCCCTAAGCACCTCTAAATACATGTAAACCCATCTAAACGCCCTATAAACCCTCTAAACCACTCTAAACCCTCGAAATCCCCTCTGAACCCCTCTACCTCACTAAATCTCCTCTTTATCCTTGAGACCCCCTCTAAACCCTCTCTAAACGCCTCCAACTCCCCTCTAAACCCCATATAAACCCTCTAAACACATCTATACACCGCTAGGCCCCTTTTAACCCCACCAAACCATATCTAAATCCCTCAAACCCGTTCTAAAGCCCCTCTATCATCCCCTAAACCCCGCTAAATCCCTCTAAATACATCTTAACCCCTCTAAATCCCCTCTAATTCCCTTTGAACTCCTCTAAACCAATCGAAACCGCATCTAAATCCCTCTAACTCCCTCTAAGCCGCTCCAAACCCCACTAAACCCCATTTGAATTCCTCAAAGTCCTCTCTAACCCCCTATGACACAACCTAAATGCCTCTAAACACCTCTAAACATATCTAAACCCCACTAAACCCATGCACTCCCCTCTAAACACTCTAAACCCGTCTAAACTCCTATTAACCCCACTAAACCCCCTCTACATCCCTCAAAACCCCCTATAAACCGTCTCTAAACCGTCTCTAAACCCTCTCTAAAGCCCCTCTAAACCCGCTATAAACACGCTGAACCCCTCTAAACCCCTCTAATCTCCCCTACACCCATTAAACCCCTCCAAGCCACCTATAAGTCCCCCTAAACCACCTCTAAATAAATCAAAACCCCTATAAATCCCATCTCAACGCCATCTAACCCCCTCTAAACAAACTTTAAACATGTATAAACCCCTCTAAACACGCATAAATCAACCCAAAACCCATCTAAACCCCAATAAAGCTCGTATAAATCCCTCCAAACCCCTCTAAACTACATCTAGTTCCATGAAACCCACTGTAAACTGTTCTAAACCCCGCTAAAGGCCCAGTAAACCCCTCTAACCCCCTCCAAACCCCGCTAAACCCCATCTAAACAACTCTAAACCCCCTTTAACATGCTCTAAACCATCTTAACCCCCTCTAAACCCCTCTAATTGCCCTTTAAACCACTCTAAACCCCATCTAAATCCCTCTAAACCCTCTATACCAGCTCTAAATCCCTCCAAACTCCACTAAACCAACTTTGAATCCCTCAAAACCGTTCCAAAGCCCCTCTAACCTCCCCATACCACCCTAACCTCCCTTAAACCCCTCTAAACCCCCACTAAACTCCCTCTAAACCGCTCTTAACCCCACTAAACTCCCTCTAAATCCCACAAAAGGCCTCTAAACCCCTTCTAATCCCATCTAATCCCTCTAAACCCCCCAAATTCAAATCTGAACTAATGTAAACCCCCTATAAACCCCCTATAAATCCCTCTAAAACCCTCTAAACCCCTCCAAGCCACCTCTAAACCCTTCTAAACCACCTGTAAACCACCTGTGAACCACCTCTAAACCACCCCTAAATCCCTCTAAACCCCCTTAAACAACATATAAACCTATATAAACCCCTATAAACTCAACTCTAAATCCATCTAAACCCAATAGACCTCCTCTAAATCCATCGAAATCCCTCGAAACCAACTCTAAATCCCTGAAACCCACTGTAAACTTTTCGAAACCCCTCGAAACCCCTCCAAACGCCAAGTAAACTCCGCTAACCCCCTCGAAACCCTCTCCAAACCCTCTATACCTCTCAAACCCTCCAAAACCCTCTATACCCCTCTAAACACCCTCTAAACCCACCTAAACCCCCCTCTTAGCCCCGTCTAATCCCCTCGAAACACCCTCTAAACCCATCTAAACACCCTCTTAGCCCCCTCTAAACTCCCTCTAAACCACTCTAATGCCCCTCTAACCACTCCTACACCCTTCCAAACCCCTCTTAACCCCCTCTAAACCCATTCTAAACCCCTGAAAAGCACTGTAAACCCTTCTAAACCCTTCTAAACCCCTCTAATCTCCACTACCATATAACCATATAGCCATATAACAATTACAGCACGGAAACAGGCCTTCTCGGCCCTTCCAGTCCGTGCCGACCATTTATTTTCCTCTACCTGCACTCAGACCATACCCCTCCATTCTCTTCCCGTCCATATACCTATCCACTTTACTGTTAAGCCCCACTACACCAACTAAACCCCACCAAGCCACCCGTAAATCGCTCTAAACCAACTCGAAGTAAATCTAAACCCCTCTAAACCCCTCTGAACCCCTCTAAACAACCTCCAAACCCATATAAACCCCTCTGAAGCACCCTAAATCAAATCAGAACCCATCTAAACCCCAATACAACTCCTATAAATCCCCCTAAACCCTCTAAACCAGCTCCGAACGCCCAGTAACCCATCTAACCCCCTCTAAACACCCTCCAAACAACTCTAAACCATCTAAACCCCTGCTAAGACCACTCTAAACCACCCCCTTTAAACCACTCTAACCCCTCTCTATACCCCCTCTAAAACCGATCCAAATCCCTCTAAACCCTATTAAACCATCTCTGCATCCCTCAAAACGGTTCAAAGCCCCTCTAACCTCCCCTAACCTCCCCCAACCGCCCCTAAACCCCTTCTAAATCCCTCTAAATCCATCTAAACGCCACTAAACGCCAGTAAACCTGTCAAAACCCCACAAAAACCCCTCTAAATTCCTCAAACCCCCTCGAAATCCCCTCTAACCCCATCTAAACACCCCATGATCCCCACTAAACCCTCTGCACATCTAACCCCCTCTAAACACATCTAAACAATTTTAAAGCCCTCTAAACCCATCTAAACCCCTAGTAATCCCACTAAATCAAACCGACATCCCTCTAAAACCCCTAAAAACCACTAACCCCAATTAAACCCCATATAAACCCGCTATAAAGCCCTATAAACCCCATTAAACCCTCTCTGAACCCCCTACAAACACCCCCGACCCCTCTAAAACGCTCTCAACCCCCTTTAACCCCACTAATCTCCATCTATATCCCACAAAACGCGTCTAAACTCCTTCTAATCCCATCCAATCCCTCCAAACCCCATGCAAACCTTTCTAATCCCGCCTAAATCAAATCTAAACCCATCTAAACCCCCTATAAAGCCGCTGTAAATCCCTCTAAACCCCTCTAAACACCCTCTAAATACATGAAACCACTGTAAACTCTTATAAACTCCTCTACACCGTTCTAAACGCCCCCTAAACCCACCTAAACCCCTCCAAGCCCCCTCTAAACCACTCTGACCCACCTCTAAATAACTCTAACGCCCTCTAAGCCCCTTTAAAACTCTCTAAGCCCATCTGAAACCCTCTAATACTCTCTAAACCACTCTAATCCCATCGAAATATCCTCGAAACCACTAAACACACTCTAAACCCCTCTAAACCCATTCCACCCCCTCTGATTCCCTGAAAATCGTTCTAAACCCCAACCTTCCCTAAACCCCTCGAAACCCTTTGTAAAGCCCCTCTAAAACCCTCTATACCCTCTATAAACACGTCTAAACCACTCTATGCTCCTCTAACCGCATTTTAAACCCCTCTAAACCCCCTCTAAATCCCTCTAAACACCTCTAAACCCATCAAAATCACATCTAAACCTTCCTAAAACACTATCACATCTAAACCCATTAAACCCGTCAAAACCCCTATTAACCCCACTAAATCCCATCTATACCCCTCAAATCCCCTATAAACAATCTCTAAACCCTCTCTAAACGCGCTCTAAACACATTCTAAACCCCTCTAAACCCCACGAAACTCCCTCTGAATTCCACAAAACACACTCTAACCCGCTCTAAACCCCCTTTAAATCCCTGTGAACTACCGTAAACCACTCTTAACACATCAACCCCCCCCCAAAAAAACTCATCGAAACCACTCTAAACCCTTCTAACATCTAATTCATTTAAAACCCATATCAACCCCTCTAAACCTCCCGAAATCAACTCTAAACCCATCTAAACCCCAATAAACCTCGCATAAATCCTACCAAACCGAAACCCCCTCTTATCCAATTACAAACCACTGTAAACCCATCTACACCCCTCTAAACCCCTACACACATCCAGTAAACCCCTCTAACCACCACTAAACCCCTCGAAACCCCTCGAAACCCCTCTACGCCACTCTAAACCTCACTAAACCCCTATACGTCCCTCAGAACACCTCTAAACCCTCTCTAAACCCCTCCAAACGCTATTCTAAACCCCCTATAAACCCGCTAAACCCACTCTAAACACATCTAAGCCCCTCTTAACCCCACCAAACCCCACGTAAATACCTCAAAACAGTTCTAAAGCAGCTCTAACCTCGCCTAAACCCATCAAAACCCCCCTCTAAAGACCTCTAAACACCTCTAAACCCCTCTAAACCACCTCTAATTCCCTCTGAACGGCGCTAAACCCATCGGAACCACATTTAAACCCCTCTAAATCACTCTGAAGCCCTCTAAACCCCACTAAACCCCTCTGAATTCCTCAAAACCCCTCAAAATCCCCTCTTACCTCATATAAACCACTCTAAACCCCTCCAACCCCTCTAAACATACCTAAACTCCTCTAAACTCCTCTAAGCCCCTCTGAACCCTCTAAATCCGTCTAAACCCCCTATTAACCCCACTAAATCCCCTCTACATCCCTCCAAAGACCCTATCACCCCTCTCTAAACCCTCTCTAATCCCGCTCTAAACCTCCTCTAAATCCCCTATAAACACTAAACCCCCTCTAAACCCCTCTTAGCCCCATTAAACTCCCTTTAAATCCCACAAAACGCCTCTAAACCCCTTCTAATCCCATCGAATCCCTCTAAACACAATACAAACCCGTCTAACCCCCCCGAATTCAAATCTAAATCTATATAAACCCCCCATAAAACCAAAAAAAATCCCTTTAAAGCACTAAACCCCTCCAAGCCACCTCTAAAGCCCTCTTAACTATCTCTAAACCACCTCGAAATCCCTCGAAAGCCCTCTAAACAACCACTAAACCCATATAAACCCCTCTAACCCCCCTAAATCAACACAAAACCCATCTCAATCCCCCTAAACCCCAAAACCCCATCTGAATCCCTCAAAACCGTTCTAAATCCCCTCTAACCTCCACTAACCTCCCCTAAACCCCTCTAAACCCCTCTAAACCCTCTCTAACCGCCTCTAAACCCCTCTAAACACATCTCAACAAATCTAAAGTTCTCTACACCCGTCTAAACCCCTTGTAACCCGACTAAATCCTCTCTATATCCCTCAAAGCCCCTATAAAACATGTCTAACCCCCCTCTGAACCCCATATTAACAATCTAACCCCACTAAACTCCATCTAAATCCCAGAAAACGCCTATAAACCCCTTCTAATCCCATCCAATCCCTCAAGACCCCATACACACCAAACTAAACCCGCCTAAATCAAATCAAAACCCCTATAAACCCGCTACAAATCCCTCTAAACCCCTCAAAACCTCCTCTAAACCGCTGAAATCTACTGTAAACCCTTCTAAACCGCTTCTAAACCGCTCTAAACGCCCCCTAATCCCCTCCAGACCACCTCTAAAAAGTTCCAAACCCATCTAAACCCCTTTAAACACCATCTGAACCCATCTAAACCCCTCTAAGACCCTCTAAACCCCTCTGATCCACACTAAACACCCTCGACCCACTCTAAACCCACTCTAACCCCACTCTAAACCCGCTCTAAACCCGCTCTAAATCCCTCTACACCCATTCAATCCCCTCTGAAAACCGTTCTAAACCCGAACCTCCCCTAAACCCCTCTAAACCCCTGTAAAGCCCCTCTAAAACACTCTATACCCTCTATAAACACTTCTAATCCCCTCTATTCGCCTCCAAATCAATTTAAACCCATTCGAAACCCATTCTAAACCGCTATAAACCCCCTCTTAATCCCTCTAAACACCTCTAAACCCATCTAAACCTTTAAATCCCTGTAAACCACCGTAAACCTCTCTAAACGCATTTAAAACCTCCTAAACCCCTCTAAACACATCTAAACACCTCTAAACCGCTATAAACACCTCTAAACACCTCAACTATAAAACCATGTAAACCCCTCTAAACCTCCTCTAAATCCCTCTAAACCCAAACCCCCTCTAAACCCCTAAAAACCACTATAAGCCCCACCAAACCGCTCTAAACGCCCAGTAAACACCTCTAAACACATCTACACCCTTCTAAGCCCCTCTAAGCCCCTCTAAACATATCTAAACCCCTCTAAACGACTCTAACCCCCTCGAAACCCCACTAAATCCCATCTAATCCCTCTAAACACAATACAAATCCGTCTAAATCTCCCGAATTCAAATCTAAATCCATGTAAACCCCCTATAAACCCCAATAAATCCATCTAAAGCCCTCTAAGCCCCTCCAAGCCACTTCTAAATCCCTCTTAACCATCTCTAAACCACCTCGAAATCCCTCGAAAGCCCTCTAAACACCCTCTGAACCCCTCTAAACAAACACTAAACCCATATAAACCCCTCTAACCCTCCTAAATCAACTCGAAACCCATCGCAACCCTATAAACCTCCTATAAATCCATCTAAACGCCTCTAACCGCCCTCTGAACCCCTCTACGTACTGTTTAAACCACTCTACACCCCCTCTAAACCCATCTAAACCCACTATAAATCCGCCAAACCCCTAAACCCCATCTGAATCCCTCAAAACCGTTCTAAAGCCCATCTAACCTCCTCTAACCTCCCCAAACCCCTCTAAACCCCTCTAAACCCCTCCAAAGCCCCTCTAACCCCTCCAAACCCCATATACCCCTCTAAACCCCTCTACACATCTAAACCCCTCTGAACACATCTCAACAAATCTAAACTCCTCTACACCCGTCTAAACCCCTAGTAACCCCACTAAATCCTCCCTACATCCCTCAAACCCTCTATAAACCACCGTAAACCTCAACCCAATCTAACCCAATCTAAATCCTCTAAACCCCCTTTAAACCCCTCTACACGCCCTGAAATCAACTCTAAACCCATCTAAACCCCCTATAAACGTCCTATAAATCCCTCTAAACCCAAACCCCCTCTAAACCCCTGAAAACTACTGTAAACACTTCTAACCCCATCTAATCCCTCTACATCCCATTTAAACGCCTCTAAACCCCTTCTAATCCCATCTAACCTGCCTAAATCAAATCTAAACCCATCTAAAACCCCGATAAACCCACTACAAATCACTCCAAACACTCGTAAAACCCTGTAAGCTACTCTAAACACCCTCTAAACCCATCTAAACCCCCTCTAATACACTTCAAACCCCCTGTAATATCTCTAAATACCCTCGTAACCAATATAAACCCGCTCTAAATGCCACTAAACTCTATTAAACCCCCTGATTCGCTCAAAACCTGTCTAAACCCAACCTCTCCTAAACTCCTCTAAACCCCTGTAAAGCCCTCTAAAACCCTCTATACTCCCCTATAAACACGTCTGAACCTCTCTATGCTTCTCCAAACCCATCTAAACCCATTCTAAACCCTACTAACCCCCCTCTAAGTTACTGAAAACCTCCTCTAGCCCCCTCTAAACCCCCTTTAAATCCAGAAAACCACGCCAAACCCTTCTAAACACCTCTAAACCTCTTGAAGCGCCCGGAAACCCCTTGTAACACATTTTAAACCCCTCCCAACCCCTCTAAACCGCTCTACCGCCTCTGCACACCATTAAAACCCCTCTAAGCACCCTCCAAACACACCTAAACACCCTCAAAACCCACGCTAAACTCTCTACTCACCTCTAAATACCATATAAACAACTCGAAACCCCCTCTAAAATCCTCTAAACAAATCTAAACCTTCTAAACCCCACTAAACCCCACCTGCAACCATAAAAAGCGTTCTTAAGCACATCTAACCTCCCCTAAACCCACCTAAATCCTTGTAAACACACCTAACACCCCTTTTTCACTCTAAACGCCTCTAAACCCATCGAAGCCACATCTAAACCCCATATAAACCTCTCTAAACCCCTCGAAACCCCACTAAACCCCCTCTGAATTCCTCAAGAACCCTCTAACCACCTCTACCCCCCTATAAACCCCCCTAAGCCCCTCAATGCCACTCTAAATATATGTAAACACCTCTAAGCCCATCCTAACCCCTCTAAACCAGTCTGAACTCGTCTAAACCCCCTATGAACCCCATTAAATACCATCTACATCCCTCAACCCCCCCTATAAACCCTCTCTAAACCCCCTCTAACCCCCTATAACCACTAAACCCCCTCTAAACCCATCTATACCCCTGTTAACCCCACTAAATCCCTCCCTCGAAATCTCTAACCCACCTCTAAGCAACTCAAAAACGCTCTCAACTTCTCACCCTCTAAAGCCATCTAAACCCAAAACCCTCCAAACCCCCTATAATCCCCTCTAAACACCCTCTAAACCACTCTAAACCCCCTCTAAAGCCATATAAACTCTCTAAACCGCTCTAAACCTGCAATAAATCCCTCTGAAACCCATTGAACCTCCTCTGAATCCCTCAAAAACGTTCTCAAACCCAACCTCCCCTAAATCCCTTCTGTAAAGCCTCTCTAAAACCTTCTTGTCACCTTTTCAATAATTCTAAACCCTTCTATACTCGTCCCAAACCATCTTAACCCATTCTAAACCCCTCTAACCCCCTTCTAAACCCCTCTAAACCCTCTCTAGATCCCTCTAAACGCCTCTCAACCCATCTAAACCACCTCTAAACCTATCTAAACCCCACTAAACTCCCTCTAAACCCCACTAAACTCCCTCTCAATTCCTCAAAACACCTCAGCCCCCCTCCAACCCCCTCTAAACCCCCTTCAAATCCCTGTAAACCACCGTAAACCTCTATAACCCCCCTAAACCCCACAAAACCCCTCTAAACAGATCTAAACCCCTCTAAACCGCTCTAAGCCCTCTAAACCCCTCTAAACATCTCTAAACCCTCTAACGCCTCCAAGACCCACCTAACCCCATGTAGTCCCCCTAAACCCCATGTGAACAAACAGAAATCAACTCTAAAACCATCGAAACCCCCTAAAAACGTCCTCTAAACCCAACCCCCTCTAAACCCCCTGAAAACCACTTTAAACCATTCAAAACCACTCTAACCCCTTCCAAACGCCCCGTGAACGTCTCCAAACCACTGTAAACCCCGCTAAACCACTCCAAACCCCTCCAAACACATCGAACCCTTCTAAATCCGTCTAAACCCCTCTAAAACACTTCCATCCCCATCTAATCCCTCCAAACACATCTGACCCCCCTATAAACCTCCTATAAATCCATCTATACCCCTCTAAACTATATCTAAATTCCTGAAAACCACTGTGAACCATTCTGAACCCCTCCAAACGGCCAGTAAACCCCCTACAAACACCTCCAAACCCCCCTAAACGCATCTATACACCCCCAAACACACCAAAACCTTTCTAAAACCCCTCTAAACCCCTCTAAACCCCTCCAAACCACTCTAAACCCTCTAAACCCCTCTACCATTAAATTCATTCTTCATCTATCAGAACCCCTCTAAACACTCTCTTAATCCCTCCAAACCCCCTCTAAACCCCATATAAACCCTCTAAACCCCTTCCAAACACCTAAACACCTCGTAACCCACTAAACCCCTCTAAATACCTCTAAACGCCCCTGAAACCCCTCTAAACCCATCTAAACCCTTGTAAAACCCTCTAAGCCCCTGTATTCCTCTCCAAATAACTACTAAACGACTGTCAACCTCCTCTAAACTCCCTCTAAACCCGCTCCATACCGCTCTAAACCCCACAAAATTCCCTCTGAATCCCACAAAACCGTTCTAAACTCCAACCTCCCCTAAAGCCCTCTAATCTCCTGTAAAGCCCCTCTATACCCCCTATAAACTCTTCTAAAACACACTCTCTACTCCTCCAAACCCACCTAAACCCATTCCAAACCATTTTAAACCCCTCTAAACCCCTTCTAAACGCCTCTAAACCCATTTAAAACAAATCTAAACCCATATAATCCCCCTATAAGCCCCCATATAAACCCCCCCGATAAATCCCTCTAAACCCCCTCGAATCCCCTGAAAACCACTGTGAACCTTTGTAAACTCCTCTAAACCCTTCCAAACGCCCCCTAAACCCATCTGAACCCCTCCAAGCCCCCTCTAAATCCCTCTAAACTACCTCTAAACAAATCTATAACCTACACCCCTCTAAACACCCTCTAAACCCATCTAATCCCCCTCTAAAACCCTCTAAACTCGCCTACTCCCCTCTAAATACACTCTAAAGCACTCTAAACACCCTCTAAATTCCTGTAAACCCCATTAAAACACCCTCTGAATCCCTTAAAACCGTTCTAAGCGCAACCTCCCCTAAACCCCTGTAAACCCCTGTAAAGCCCCTGTAAAGCCCCTCTAAACCCTTCTATACCCCGTATAAACACACCTCGGCCCATCTGAACCATTTCAAAACCCCTCTATACTCCTCCAAACCCATCTAAACATCTCTAAACCCCTCTAAACCCCCTTTCAATCCCGCACAACGCCTCTAAACCCATCTAAATCACCTCTAACCCCTCTTTAAACCCATCTAAACCGCTGTAATCCCCTCTGAAACCAATCTGAACCACTCTGAACCTCACTAAACCCACTAACCCATCTGAATCCCTCAGAACCGTTCTAAATCCCCTCTAACCTCCCCTAAATCTCAAACCCCTCTAAACATATCTAACCCCCTCTAAACCCATCCAAACCCCCTCTAAACCATCCAAACCCCCTCTAAACACTCTAAACCGGTCTAACCCCTATTAACCCCACAAAATCCCCTCTACACCTCTAAACCCCCTGAAAACACATCCAAACCACATCCAACCATCTCCAAACACCTCTAAACCCTTCTAAGCCCCACCTCAATTCCTCCAAAACCCACAAACCTAAACACCCCTCTGAATCCCACAAAAACGTTCTATACCCCAACCTCCCCTAAACGCATCTACACCCCTATAAAGCCCCTCTAAAAACTTCTATACCCCTTTAAACAATTCCAAACCATTCTATACTCGTCCCAACCCATCTAAAGCCATTCTAACCCCCTCTAAACACCTATAAACCCCTCTAAATCCCTCTAAACGCCACTAAATTCCTCTAAGCCCGTCTAAACCCCTCTAAAACCCTAAACGCATTCTTAATCGCTCAACACCTCTCAACCCCCCGCTAACCCCCTGTAAACCCTATTTAAATCCCTGTAATCCACCGTAAACCCCTCTAAACCCCTCTAAACCTCTCTAAACCCCTCTAAACACCTCTAAACACATCTAAACCCCCCAAACCCCTCTAACCCCTCTAAACCCGTCTAAACCCCCTAGTAACACCACTAAATCGCCTCTACATCCCTCAATAACACTCTAACGTCCCCCAAACCCCTCCTAACCCCACTAAAGTCCCTCTACATTCAACAAAACGCCTCTAAACCCCTTCTAATCCAATATAATCCCTCTAACCCGTCTAGGTCAAATCAACCCATCTAAACACCCTCGAAACCCGCTCTAAATCCCATCTAATTCCATAAAATCGATCTAAAGCCCCTCTAACCTCCCAGAAACCCCTCTACATCCCTCTAAACCTCCCTAAAACCCTCTAAATCCCTCTAAACGCCTCCAAACCCATCCAACCCCTCCCCAAACTCCTCTAAACCCCTCTAAACACCCATCTGAATTCCTCCAAAACCCTCAAAATCCCCTCTAACCCCCTATAAACCCCCCTAAACCCATCTAAACCCCTCTTAACATATCTAACCTCCTCCAAACCCATCGAAACCCCTATAAACCCTCTCAACCCGTCTAAACCCCCCTATTAACCCCAATAAATCCCATCTACATCCCTCAAAACCCCCTACAAACCCTCTCCAAACCTGCTCTAAACCCCTCTAAACCCCATTAAACCCCCTTTGAATCCCACAAAAGCGTTCTAAACACCAACCTCCCCTAAACCCCTCTAAATCCCTATAAAGCCCCTCTAAATCCTTCTGTGCCCCCTGTTAATAATGCTAAACCATTCTATACTCCTCCCAACCCATCTAAACCCATTCTAATCCCCTCTATACACCTATAAACCCCTCTAGATCCCTCTAAACGCCTCTAAACCCCTCTAAGCCGTCTAAAGCCCTCTAAACTCCTAAACCCATTCTGAATTCCTCAAAAGCTCTCAACCCCCCTCTAACCCCCTGTAAACCCCCTTTAAATCCCTGTAATCCACGGTAAACTTCTCTAAACCCCTCGCAACCCCTCTATACCCCTCCAAACGCCTCTAAACAAATCTAAACCCGTCTAAACCACACCGAACACCTCTAAACTCTGCTAAACACCTTACAACCACTCTAACGCCTCTAAAACCCTTCTAATCGCATTTAATTCCTCTAAACTCCATAGAAACCCCTCTAAACCCCCGAAACATACTCTACACGCATCTAAACACCTGTAATAGCCATATAAATCCGTCTAAACCCAAACCCACTCTGAAACCCTGAGAACCACTGTAAACCCTTCTAAACCTGTCTAAACCCATCTAAAGCCCCCAAACCCCTCTAAACCCTCCAAACCCCCTCTAAACCCCTCTAAAACCACTCTAAACCCTCCAAACCCCTCTACCCACTAAATCCCCTCTACACCAATCAGAACCCCTCTAAAGCATCTCGAAATCCCTCCAAATCCACTCTAAAACCCTTCTAATCGCATCTAATTCCTCTAAACCCCATATAAACCCCTCTAACCCCCCCGAAATCAATTCTAAAGACATCATAAACGTCCTATAAATCCCTCTAAACACAAACCCCTCTAAAGCCCCGAAACCACTAAACCACTAAAACTTCTAAATCCCTCTAAACCACTCTAAACGCCTAGTAAACCCCTCTAACCCCCTCTAAACCCCACTAAACCCCTCTAAACACCTCCAAAGACGCTTAAACCCCTCTTAACCCCACTAAACCCATTCCAAATCCCTCTAAACACCTCTAAAACCATTATAACGCTATCTAATCCGTCTAAACCCATCTAAACCCCCTATAAAACATCATATAAGTCACTTCATACCCCACTAATCCACATATACATCTCTGAATACCACTGTACACCCGTCTAAACCCCTCTAAACGCCTATTAATCCCCTTTTAAACCCCTCCAAGCCCCCTCTAATCCCCTCTAAATACCTCTAACCCCATCTAAGGCCTCTAATACCTTTCTATCCCCATCTAATTCCTCTAAACCCATATAAACCACACCAAACCCCCCGAAATCAACTCTAAACCCATCTAAACCCCCTATAAACATCCTATAAGCCCCTCTAAACCCAAACCCCCTCTAACCCCCTGAAAAAACTGTAAAACCCATCTAAACCCGTCTAAACCCCCCTCAACACCTAACCCCCCCCTTAACCCCACTAAACCCCCTCTAGCTACATCTAAACCGCGCTAAATACGCCTAAATCAACTCTAACCACATATATACCTCTATAAACTTCACATGAACACCTCTAGACCGCTCTAAACCATAATCTAAGTCCCTGAAAACCACTGTAAACCATTGTAAACCCCTCTAAACCCTTTTTAACGCCCAGTAAACCCCTCCAAACCCCCTCTAAACCCCTTTAACCCCCTCTAAACCCCATCTGAATACCATTTAAACAACTCTAAAACCATCTAAGCACCCTCTAAACCGATGTAAACACGCTCTAAACTACACTAAATACTCTTAAAACCATAGTAAACCCCTCTCTAACCCCCTATAACCCCATCTAAACCCATGTAAACCCCTCTAGACATATCTAAACACCTCTAAACCCCTCCAAACCCCTATAAACCCTCTAAACCCGTAGTACCCCTATTAACCCCCACTAATTCCCCTCTACATTCCTCAAAACCCCCGATAAACCGTCCCTAAACCCTTCTAAACCCCCTCTACACTCACTCAAAACCCTCCTATAAACATTCTAAACCCGTCTTTACTCCACTAAACTCCGTCGAAATCACACAAAACGCCCCTAAACTCCTTCTAATCCCATCTAATCCCTCTATATCCGATACAAACCCCTCTACACCCCCTAAGTCAATCCAAAGCCATCTAAACTCTCTATAAGCCCCCATAAAACCCTTTGAACCCCTCTAAACCCCCTCTAAACCCCCCAAAACGACTGTAAACCATTCTAAACCCCTCTAAACCCATCTAAATTCCCCCTAAATCCCTCTAAACACCTCCAAGCCCCCTCTAAAACCCTCTAACCCACCTCTAAACAACCAAAAAAACACTCTCAACGCCTTTAAACGCCCTCTAAACCCATCTAAACCCTCTACATCCCTCTAAACCCTTCTAATTCCATCTAAATCGGCTCCAAACCGCTCTAATGCTACACATCCCTCTAAACAATTTTAACCCCCCCCCCCTGAATCCCTCATAACCATTCTAAACCCCAACCTCCCGTAAACCCCTTTTAAACCCCTGTAAAGACTCTCTAAAAACCTCCGATAGGAGGCGCCCGTCCTGTATGGTATGGCTGCCCAGCCTGCAGCTGACTTTAACATCGGGTGCCAGTGGGGTGCTCCATTCAGCGCGGCCTTGTTGGCTTTGGAAGCCGCTGTGTCTGGTAGGGAAGCGGCCTTTCCAGGTGTCCATAGCCGCTGAGAGGGTTATCCGACGCCGGAGCACCATCACCCGGCGAGAACGGCCTGGAACATCGGGCCTCCGTGAAGGCGATTGCGGAGTCTTCAGTAGGCCTGACTATGGGTGGACATGGAATGGGGACTGGACATTGTGCCTTCCCTCATAATGGGAACCATGTTTTTTTATGTTTAAAATCTCATTATTATTGTTATGTTTGCATTATTTTGTTCCATGTGCTGCATTGGCAAGAAACATTTCAATATACCAATTGGTGTATGTGACCAATAAAATCACCTTTGAATCTTGGAACCCGTTTAACCTTAAACCCTCTAAACCCTCTAAACCCCTCTAAAACCCACTAAATCCCCTCTACATCCCTCAGAACCCCTCTAAACCATACCTAACCCCCTCTATATCCGTAAACCCCCTGTAGATTCCTCAAAACGCCTCTGAAACCCTTCTGACCCCATCTAATTCCTATAAACCTCATATAAACCCCTCTAAACCCCGCGAAATCAAGTCTAAACCCATCTAAACCCCATATAAACCTGATATAAATCCCTCTAGACAACATCGAAACCCCCCTCTAAACCCATCAAACCCCTGTAAATACAATTTAAACCACTCTAAACCCCCTATAAAACCCACTAAACCATTCTAAACCCGCTCTACCCCTCTAAACCCCAATACACCGCTCAGAATCCCTCAAAAGCGTTCTAATCTCCCCTAAACCCCTCTAAACCCCTCTAAACCCCTCTAAACGCCTCTGAACGCCTCTAAACAAAACCTAAACCCCTCCCAAACGCGTCTAAACCCGTCTAAACCCAACCAAACGTCTGTGAATTCCTCAAACCCCTTCAACCACCTTCTACCCCCTCTAAACACACTTTAAACCCCTGTAAACTACCATAAACCCCCCTAAACCCCCCCAAACCCCTCCAAACGCATCTAAACACATCTAAACCACTCCAAACCACTCTAACCACCTCTAAAACACTTCTAACCCCATCTAAATCCCCTAAACCCCATATAACCCCACCCGAAATCAACTCTAATCCACCAGTAAACCCCCTCTAAACCCTCATTAAATCCCTCAAAACGCCTCTGAAACCTTTCTAACCCCATCTAACTCCTATAAACCCCATATAAACCCCTCCAACCCCCCAGAAATCAAATCTAAACACATCTAAACCCCTATAAACCTCCAATAAATCCCTCTAAACA
Source organism: Raja brachyura (assembly GCA_963514005.1). The sequence continues at coordinate 48,476 of CAUPSL010001423.1, forward strand.
GCATCTAAAGGCACCTCTAAACCCCCTCTAAACCCCTCTAATCCCCTGTAAATGCAATGTAAACCACTCTAAACCCCCTTTAAAACCCACTAAACTATTTTCAACCCACTCTGCCACTCTAAAGCGCACTAAAGCCCACGAAACCACTCTGAATCCCTCAAAATCGTTATAATAGCCCCTAAACCCCTCTAACGCCTCTAAAACACTTCTAACCTCTTCTAAATCCTATAAACCCCATAACCCCCCCCCCGTAAACTGTAAACCCATCAAAAGCCTATAAACGTCCCATAAATCCCTCTAAACCGAAACCCCCTCTAAACCCCTGCAAACTACTGTAAACATTTCTAACCCCATCTAATCCCTCTAAACACAATTTAAGCCCCTCTAAACCCTGTATTAACACTGATCCCATCTAAAACGCTCTAACCCCCTCTTAACCCCACTAAAATCCATCTAAATCCCTCTAAACCCCTTCTAAACCCTCGAACCGGCCTAAATCAAATCTAAACCCATCTAAACCCCTATAAACCAGCTATAAATCACTCTAACCCCCTGTAAACCATGTCTAACCCCGTGAAAACCACTGTAAACCCTTCTAAACCCATCTAAATCCCTCTGAACGCCCTCCAAACCCCTCCAAGCCCATTGTATACCCCTCTAAACTACCTCTAAACATAAAGCTCTCTAAACCCTTCTAAACACCCTCTAAACCCATCTAAACCCCTCTAATACCCTCTAAACCCCTCGAATCCCCTCTAAATACCTTCGTAACCAATCTAAACCCTATCTAAACCCATCTGAACCCACTCTAAACCCGCTCTAAATTCCTCTAAACCCAATTAATCCCCCCCTGATTCCCTCAATACCGTTCTAAACCCCTCCAACCCTTGTAAAGCCCCTCTAAAACCCTATATGCCCCCTATAAACACGTGTAAACCCCTCTATACCCCTCCAAACCCATATAATCACATTCTACCCCTTTTCTAAACCCCACTAAACCCCCTCTCAATCGAAAAATAAATCCTCATAACCCCTTTCGAACCCCTTCTGAACCCACTTTGAATCCCTGAAAACCACTGTGAACCCTTCTATACACCTCCAAACCCCTCTAAACGCCCGGTAAACGCCTTTAAAAACACATAAACCCCTCTAAACCGCTTTAACGCCTCTAAACCGTTCTAAACACCCTCTAAACCCATCTAAATCCCTAGTAATCCCCTCTAAATACCCTATCCAAACACAAAACCCCCTCTAAAACCTTATAAACCATTCTAATCCCCTCTAAACCCGCTCTAAATCCCTCTAAACCCCACTAAATCCCATCTAGATCCCTGACAACCGTTCTAAAGCACATCCAACCTTCCGCAAACCTCTCTAAATCCCGCTAAAGCCACCTAAAACCCATCTAAATCCCCCTACACGCGTCTAAAGGCATCGAAACCACATCTCAACCCCTTTAAACTCCTCTAAGCACCTTTAACCCCCACTAAACCCCCTATGAATTCCTCAAAACCCCTCAAAACCACCTCTAACCCCCTATAAGCACATCTAAACAAATCTAAAACCTTCTGAACACCACTAAACACCCTCTAAACCCATATAAACTCAACTCATACTATTTCAACCCCTTTAATCTCCTCTAAACACCTCTAAACCTGTCAAAACCACCTCTAATTCCCTCTGAACGGCTCTAAACCCATCGAAACCAAATGTAAACCCCTCTAAATCACCGTGAAGCCCTCTAAACCCCACTAAACCCCTCTGAATTCCTCAAAACCCCTCAAAATCCCCTCTTACCCCATATAAACCCCACTAAACCCCCCCAAACCCTCTAAACATACCTAAACTCCTCTAAGCTCATCTAAACCCCTATTAACCCCACTAAATCCCCTCTACATCCCTCCAAACCCCCTATCAACCCTCTCTAAACCCTCTCTAATCCCGCTCTAAACCTCATCTAAATCCCCTATAAACACTAAACCCCCTCTAAACCCCTCTTAGCCCCACTAAACTCCCTCTAAATCCCACAAAACGCCTCTAAACCCCTTCTAATCCCTCTAAACACAATACAAACCCGTCTAACCCCCTCCCCCCCGAATTCAAATCTAAATCCATATAAACCCCCCATAAAACCAAATAAATCCCTTTAAAGCACTCTAAACCCCTCCAAGCCACCTCTAAATCCCTCTTAACTATCTCTAAACCACCTCGAAATCCACCGAAAGCCCTCTAAACAACCACTAAACCCATATAAACCCCTCTAACCCCCCTAAATCAACACGAAACACATCTCAATCCCCCTAAACCCCAAAACCCCATCTTAATCCCTCAAAACCGTTCTACATCCCCTCTAACCTCAACTAACCTACCCTAAGCCCTCTCTAAACGCCTCTACACCCATCTAATCCACTCTAAAGACCTCTAAAGCCCTTTTAACCCCTTCAAACCCCATAAACCCCTCTAAACCCCTCTACACATCTAAACCCCTCTAAACACATCTCAACAAATCTAGTCCTCTACACCCGTCTAAACCCCTAGTAACCCGACTAAATCCTCTCTATATCCCTCAAACCCCCTATACAACCTGTCTAAACCCCCTATGAACCCCATATAAACAATCTAACCCCACTAAACTCCATGTATAGCCCAGAAAACGCCTATAAACCCCTTCTAATCCCATCCAATCAAGACCCCATACACACCAAACTAAACCCGCCTAAATCAAATCAAAACCCATCAAAACCCCTATAAACCCGCTACAAATCCCTCTTAACCCCTGAAAACCTCCTCTAAACCGCTGAAATCTACTGTAAACCCTTCTAAACCGCTTCTAAACCGCTCTAAACGCCCCTAATCCCCTCCAGACCACCTCTAAAGAGTTCCAAACCCATCTAAACCCCTTTAAACACCATCTGAACCCATCTAAACGCCTCTAAGACCCTCTAAACCCCTCTGATCCACACTAAACACCCTCGACCCACTCTAAACCCACTCTAACCCCACTTTAAACCCGCTCTAAACCCGCTCTAAATCCCTCTACACCCATTCAATCCCCTCTGAAAACGGTTCTAAACCCGAACCTCCCCTAAACCCCTCTAAACCCCTGTAAAGCCCCTCTAAAACACTCTATACGCTCTATAAACACTTCTAGGCGTATTCTAGACACTTCAATCCATATATACCCATTCGAAACCCATTCTAAACCGCTGTAAACCCCCTCTTAATCCCTCTAAACACCTCTAAACCCATCTAAACCCGCTATTTACCCATCCAAACCCCCTCTAACCCCTCTAAACTCCTAAACCCTTCAAATCGCTGTATACCACCGTAAACCTCTCTAAACACCTCTAAACCCTCCTAAACCCCTCTAAACGCATCTAAACCCCTCTAAACCGCTCGAAACACCTCTAAGCCCTCAACTATAAACCCATCTAAACCCCTATGAACTTCCTATAAATCCCTCTAATCCCAAACCCCTCTACACCCCTAAAAAACACTGTAAACCGCTCTAAACCGCTCTAAACGCCCAGAAAACCCCTCTAAACACATCTACACCCCCTCTAAGCCCCTCTAAACACATTCAAACCCCGCTAAACCCCTCTAAACGACTCTAAACCATTCGAAACCCCACTAAATCCCCTCTACATCCCTCAGAGCCCATCTAAACCCTCTCTAAACCTGACTAAACCCCCTCTAAATCACTCTAATCTTCTCTAAACTCTTTTAACACCATCTTCTGAACCCCATTTAAAACCATCTAAACACCCTTAAAAAAACTCTAAACTCATCTAAACCCCTATAAACTTCCTTTAAAATCCTCTGTACCCCTCTAATCCAACTCTAAATCCCTGGAACCCACTCTAAACTCTTCTAAACACCTCTAAACGTGTCTAAACGCCCATTAAACCCCTCTAACCACCTCAAACCCCCCCCTAAACAACACTAAACACCCTCTAAACACCCCCTAAACCCCCTCTAAACCCCCATGAAACCCTAATCCCCGCTAAACCACTCTCAACTCCATATAGAACCCTCTAAACCCGTCTAAACTCCTCCCAACCCCACTAAACCCCTCTGAATTCCTCAAAACCCCCTCCAACCCCCTCTACACCCTCATTGACCCCCTGGAAACCATCGTAAACCTCTCTGAACACCTCTAAACTTCCCTAAACCCCTCTCAAACCCTCTAAACCCTCTATCCCATTAAATACCATCTACTTCACTCAGAACCCCTCTAAACCCCCTCCAAACCACTAAACACCTCTAAACCGCTATTCATCCCCAAAGCACCCCCCCAAATCTCTGTAAAAGCCTCTAAAACCCTTCAAACCCAATCTAATCCCTCTAAACCCCATGTAAACACCTCTACAACCCTCACATTACATCTAAACCCCTCTAAACGCCCAGTAAACCCCTCTAAACCCCTTCAAAGCCTCTCTACTCCATCAAAACAACTCAAAACCCTCTAAACCGCTCTAAAATCCTCTAAACCCATGAAAACAACTCAAACCCCTCTAAACCCCTCTAAAACTCTCTAAACCCATTTAATCACCCTCTAACCCCCCGCTAAGCCATCTAATCCCCTCTAAATACCCTCTAAACAACTCTAAACCCCATCCAAACCCCTCTAAACCACTCCAAACCCGCTCTAAATCCATCTAAACCCCACTAAACCCCACTAAACCCCATCTGAATCACTGAAAAAAGTTCTAAAACCCGTCTAACCTCACCTAAACGCTTGTAAAGCCATCTAAAAACCATCTAGTTCCCATTGAACGCCTCTAAACCGATCGAAACCACATCGAAACTGCTCTAAACCACACTAAACCCCCTCTGAATTCATCAAAACCCATTACAACCCCCTCTAACCACCAATAACCCCCCCCTAAACACATCTAAACCCTTCTAAATATATCTAAACCCCTCTAAACCCATGCAAGCTCCACTGAACCCGTCTAAACGCCATTAACCCAACTAAACCCCCACTACATCGCTCAAAACCCCCTATAAACATTCTAAACCTTCCCTAAACCCCCTCTAAAGCCCCTCTAAACCCCCTATAAACACTCTAAACGCCCTCTAAACGCCCTCTAAACCTTTCTTAACCCCACTAAACTCCATATGTGCCACAAAACGCCTCTACACTCCTTCTAATCCTATCTAAACCCTCTAAACCCCATAGAAACTCCTCTAAACCCCCTAAATCAAATCTAAACCCATGTAAACCCCCTATTAATCCCTCAATAAATCCCTCTAAACCCATCTAAACACCCGTACACCAATCTAAATCCCTCCAAGCTTCCTTTAATTCCCTCTAAACCCCTATAAACACCCTATATATCCCTCTAAACAACTTCTAAACCCATATACACATATCTAAACACCCTATACACCTGTAAATCCCTCTAAACCCGTCTAAACCACCTCTAAACCAGCTCTAAACGCCTCCGAAAACCATTTTAAACCACTCTAAACCCCTACAAAAACCCTACCAAAACCCTCTAAATCCGGTCTAAATCCGGTCTAAATCCCTCTAAACCACTAAACCTATTCAGAATCCCTCAAAACCGTTCTAAAGCCCCTCTAACCTCCCCTAAACCCCTCTCACCCCCTCTAAACCCCCTCTAAATCCCCCCTAAACGCTCCTAAACCCATCTAAACCGCTCTAAACTCCACTAAACCCCCCCTCTAAATTCCTCAAAACTGTTCTAATGCCCCTCTAACCTCCCCTACATCCCTCTAAATCCCTCCAACCCCCTCTAAACCCCTGAAAACCACTGCAAACCTTTCTAAACCCCTCTAAACCCCTCTAAACACCCCACGCCCCTTCTAAACACCTCCAAGACAGCTCTAAATCCCGCTAAACCTCCTCTAAATAAATCTAAAGCCCTCAAAACACCCTCTAAACCCCTCTAAACCCATATAAACCCCTCTAAACCCCTCTAAACCCCTCTAAAATCCTCTAAACCCATCAAAGCAACTCAAAACCCTCTAAACCCCTCCAAAATCCTCTAATCCCATCTAAACACCCTCTAAACTCCCGCTAACCCATCTAATACCCTCTAAACACCCTTTAAACAACTTTAAACCCCCCTCTAAACCCCTCTAAACCACTCTAAACCAGCTCTAAATCCATCTAAACCCTACTAAACCCCATCTGAATCCCTGAAACAAGTTCTAAAACCTGTCTAACCTCACCTAAACGCTTGTAAACCCATCTAAAACCCTCCTACTTTCCTCTGACCACCTCCAAACCCATCGAAACCACATCCAAACTGCTCTAAACCACACTAAACCCCCCCTGATTTCATCAAAACCAATTACAACCCCCTCTAACCCCCAATAACCCCCCCCTAAACCCTCTAAATATATCTAAACCCCTCTAAACCCATCGAAACCCCTCTAAACCCCTCTAAACCCCATATTAACCCTATTAAGTCCCCACTACATCGCTCAAAACCCCCTATAAACACTTTCTTAACCTTCCCTAAACCCCCTCTAAAGCCCCTCTAAACCCCCTATAAACACTCTAAACGCCCTCTAAACTCCTCTAAACCTTTCGTAACTCCACTAAACTCCCTATGTGCCACAAAACGCCTCTACACACCTTCTAATCCTATCTAATCCCCCTAAACCCCATCCAAACCCCTCTAAACCCGCTAAAGCCATATACACATATCTAAACACCCTATAAACCTCCTATAAATCCCTCTAAACCCGTATAAACCACCTCTAAACACCCTCTAAACCCCTCTGAAAACCATTTTAAACCACTCTAAACCCCTACAAAACCTCCTAAACCCCTCTAAACCCGTTCTAAATCCGGTCTAAATCCCTCTAAACCACTAAACCTATTCAGAATCCCTCAAAACCGTTCTAAAGCCCCTCTAACATCCCCTTAACCCCTCCCACCCCCTCTAAACCCCTCTAAAGCCACCTAAAAGCTCCTACACCCATCTAAACCCCTCTAAACTCCACTAAACCCCCTCTAAATCCCTCAAAACAGTTCTAAAGCCCCTCTAACCTCCCCTACACCCCTCTAAATCCCTCCAACCCCCCTCTAACCCCATGAAAACCGCTGCAAACCTTTCTTAAGCCCTCGAAACCGCTCTAAACACCCCCACACCCATTTAAGCCCTTCCAAGCCACCTCTAAATCCCCCTAAACCACCTCTACATGACTCAGAAGCCCTCTAAACACCCTCTAAACCCCTCTAAGCAACCTCTAAACCCATATAAACCCCTCTAAACCCCCACTAAACCCCTCTAATCCCCTCTAAATACCCTTTAACCCACTCTAAACCCCATTGAAAACCATCCAAACCTTCTAAACCCGCTCTAAATCCCTCGAAACCGCACTAAACACCCTCTGAATCCCTCAAAACCGTTCTAAAGCCCCTCTAACTTCCCCTAAACTCCTCTAAACCCCTCTAAACCCATCGAAACACCATCTAGATCCCTCTAAACGCATCTAAACCCATCTAAACCACTGTAAACCCCACTAAACCCCACTAAACCCCCTCTGAATCCAAAACCCATCAAAAACCCCCTCTAACCCGCTCCAAACCCCCCATAAACCCATCTAAACCCCTCTACGCATCTAAACCCCTCTAAACACATCTAAATTACTCTAAAGTCCTCTAAACCCGTCTAAACCCATAATAACCCCACTCTTCATCCCTGAAAACCCCTATAAACCCTCTCTAAACCCCCTCCAACCCCCCCCTATAAACACGCTAAACCCCTCTGAACCACTATAAACCCCTCTTAACCCAACTAAACTCCCACAAAACGCATTTAAATCGCATCTAATCCGGTCCCCCTAAAACCCGCCTAAATCAAATCTAAACCCATCTAAAAAAACACCTATAAACTCGCTATAAATCCATCTACACCGCTCCAACCCCCTCCAACCCCTCTGAACCACCTGTAAATCAACTCTAAACCCTTTTAAAAACCCTCTAAACCCATCTAAACCCCTCTAATACATTATAAACCCCTCTAATCCCCACTAAATTCCCGCGAAACCCCCTATAAACGCTCTCTAAATCTGCTCTAAATCCCTCTAAACCCTACTAGATCCCCTCTGATTCCCTCAAACCCGTTCTAAGCCCCAACCTCCCATAAACCCCTCAAAACCCCTATAAAGCCCCTCTACAATCGTCTATACCACCCTATAAACACTTCTAAACCCCTCTATACTCCTACAAACCCATTTAACCCATCCTAAACCATTCCAAACCCCTCTAAACCCCCTCTAAATCCCTCTAAACACATCTAAACCCACATAAACTATCTCTAAACCCCTCTAGGCCAGTCTAAAACCCTGTAAACCCCACTAAACCCCCTCTGAGTCGCTCAAACCCGTTCTAAAGCCCCTCTAACCTCCACTACACCCCTTTAATCCCCCGAAAACCACTGCAAACCTTGTTAAACCCCTCTAAACCCCTCTAAACACTCCCACACCCCTCTAAATTCCTCCAAGCCACCTCTAACTACATCTAAACCGTCTGCAACCCCCTCCAAACAACATCTAAACCCATATAAACCCCTCTAAACACCCCTAAAGCAACTACGCCCCCTAAAGCAACTATAAGCCCCTCTGAATCGCTCAAAACCCCTCAAAACCCCCTCCAACCCCTCCAAACCCCCCCCATAAACTCCCTCCAAATCCCACAAAACGCCTCTAAACCTCTTCTAATCCCATCCAGTCTCGCTAATCCCCAAGCAAACACCTCTAAACCCGCATAAATCAAATCTAAACCCATCTAAACCCCCTATAAACCCGCTATAAATCCCGCTGATCCCCTCTAAACCCCCTCTACACCCCTGAAAACCACTGTAAACCCTTCTAAACCCCTTTAATCCCCTCTAAACGCCCCCTAACCCCATTCAAACTCCTCCAAGCCCCTTTAAACCCATCGAAACCACCTCCAAAACAAATCTAAACCCCTTTAGATACCATCAAAACCCATCTAACCCCTCTAATACCCTGTAACCCACTCTAATCCCCACTAAATTCCTCAACGACTCTCAGAACCCCGGCTCACCCCATATAACCCCCCCCAAACCCCTGTCTACTCCTCTAAACATACCTAAACGCATCTAAACCCATCCAAACCCCTCTAAATCCCCTATTAACCCCACAAAATCCCCTCTACATCCCTCAAACCCCCTATACGCACCCTATAAATCCTCCCTAAACACCCTCTAGTCCCCGTCTAAACCCCCTGTATACACTAAACACAAAACCCTTCTTAACCCCACTAAACTCCCTCTAAATCCCTCCGAGCCTCCTTTAAACCTCTAAACCACATCTAAACAAATCTAAAACGCTCTCAACCCCTTTGAATACCATCCAAACCCATCTAAGACACTCTAGAATCCTCTAAACCCCTCTAATCCCCTCTAACTTCTCTCTAACCACGCTAGAACTCCTCTAAACCCCTCTAAACTCCCTAAACCTGCTCTAAATCCCTCCACACCTCATTAAACCCCCTCTGAATCCCTCAAAACCCCGATCTAAACCCCAACCTCCCCTAAACCCCTCTAAACCCCTGTAAAGCCCCTCTAAAACCCTCTACACACGCTAGAAACAATACGAAACCCTTCTATACTCGTCCCAACCCATCTAACACCATTGTAAACCCCTCTAACCCACCTCTCGATCCCTCTAAACGCCTCGAAACCTAGCTAAACCACCTCAAGCCCCTCAACCTCCCTATCCCCCTCTCAAATTCCTTTAAATCCTTGTAAAACACCGTACACTTCTATAAACCCCTCTAAACCCCCCTAAACATCTCATAACCCCTCCATGCACATCTAAATACCTCCAAACCATTCCAAACCCATGTAACCCCCCGCCCCCAAGCACCTCTAAACCCCTCTAACGGCTCTGAAACCCTTCTAACCCCATCTAAATCCTCTAAACCCCCTTTAAACCCCTCTACACCCCCCGAAATCAACTCTAAACCCATCTAAACCCCCCTATAAACGTCCTATAAATCCCTCTAAACCCAAACCCCCTCTAAACCCCTGAAAACTACTGTAAACACTTCTAACCCCATCTAATCCCTCTAAATCCCATTTAAACGCCTCTAAACCCCCTCTACACTCGCTACAAACACTAACTCTCTCGAAACCGCTCTAAACCCCTCTTAACCCCACTAAACACCATCTAAATCCCATTAAACGCCTCCAAACCCCTTCTAATCCCATCTAACCTGCCTAAATCAAATCTAAAGCCATCTAAACCCCCGCGAAACCCACTACAGATCACTCCAAACACTCGTAAACCCCCTCTAAACCCCTCTAAACGCACACCATACCCCTCTAAACCCCTCCAAGTCCAATCTGAACCCCTCTAAACCACCTCTAAACAACATAAAGCCCTGTAAACTACTGTAAACACCCTCTAAACCCATCTAAACCCCTCTAGTACACTCCAAACCCCTCTGATATCTCTAAGTACCCTCGTAACCAAACTAAACCCGCTCTAAACCCGCTCTAAATGCCACTAAACTCCATTAAACCCCCTGATTCCGTCAAAACCTTTCAAAACCCCAACCTCTCCTAAACTCCTCTAAACCCCTGTAAAGCCCTTCTAAAACCCTCTATACCCCCTACAAACACGTCTAAACCCCTCTACGCTTCTCCAAACCCTACTAAACCCCCTCTAAATTCCTCAAAACCCCCTCTAGCCCCCTCTAAACCCCCTTTAAATCCCAGAAAACCACGCTAAACCCTTCTAAACACCGCTAAACCCCTCTGAACGCCCGGAAACCCCTTGAACACATCTAAACCCCACCCAACCCCTCTAAACCGCTTTAACGCCTCTGCAACCCTCTAATCTCCTCTAAACACCCTCTCAACACACCTAAACACCCTCTAAACTCCCACTAAACCCTCTAACCACCTCTAAATACCATTCAAACAACTCTAAAACCCCTCTAAAATCATCTAAACCATTCTAAACCCCTCTAAACCCCACTAAACCCCACCTGAAACCATAAAAACCGTTCTTAAGCACCTCTAACCTCCCCTAAATCCACACTTAACACCCCTCTTTCACTCTAAACGCTTGTAATTCGAAGCCACATCTAAACCCATATAAACCCCTCTAATCCCCTCTAAACCCCACTAAGCCTCCTCTGAATTCCTCAAGAACCCTCAAAACCCCCTCTAACCCCCTATAAATCCCCCCTAAGCCCCTCTATACCCCTTTAAATATATGTAAATACCTCTAAACCCATCCTAACCCCTCTAAACCAGTCTGAACTCGTCTAAACCCCCTATGAACCCCATTAAATACCATCTACATCCCTCAAACCCCCCTAGAAACCCCCTCTAAACCCCCTCTAAACCCCCTCTAAGCCCCCTATAACCACTAAACCCGCTCTAAACCCATCTAAACCCCCTGTTAACCCCACTAAATCCCTCCCTCGAAATCTCTAACCCACCTCTAAACAACTCAAAAACGCTCTCAACCTCTCACCCTCTAAACCCATCTAAACCCAAAAGCCTCCAAACTCCCCTATAATCCCCTCTACACTCCCTCTAAACCACTATAAACTCCCTGTAATGCCATATACACTCTCTAAACCGCTCTAAACCTGTTCTAAATCCCTCTGAAACCCATTGAACCTCCTCTGAATCCCTCAAAACCGTTCTCAAACCCAACCTCCCCTAAACCCTCCTGTAAAGCCCCTCTAAATCCTTCTTTCCCCCCTTTCAATAATTCCATACTCGTCCCAACCCATTGTAATCCATTCTAAACCCATCTAACCTCCCTATAAACCCCTCTAACCCCCCTCTAGATCCCTCTAAACGCCTCTCAACCCATCTAAACCATATCTAAACCGCTCTAAACCCCACTAAACTCCCTCTAAATCCCACTAAACTACCTCTGAAATCCTCAAAACACCGCAACCACCCTCTCTCCCTCTAAACCCTCTTTCAAATCCCTGTAAACCACCGTAAACCTCTCTAAACCTCCCTAAACCCCACAACACCCCTCTAAACACATCTAAACCCCTCTGAAGCACTCTAAGCCCTCTAAACCCATCTAAACCACTCTAAGCCCTCTAAACATCTCGAAACATTTCTAAACCATCTAACGCCTCCAAGAGCCACCTATCCCCACGTAGTTCCTCTACATTCCATACGAACACCCCGAAATCAACTCTAAAACAATCGAAACCCCTGAGCGTCCTATAAATCCCTCTAAACCTAAACCCCCTCTAAACCCCCTGAAAACCACTTTAAACCATTCTAAACCCCTCTAAACCCCTCCAAACGCCCCATAAACCCCTCCAAACTACTCAAAACCCCGCTAAACCACTCCCAAACCCCTCCGAACACATCTAAACCCTTCTAAATCCCTCTAAACCCCTCTGAAACACTTCCAACCCCATCTAATACCTCCAAACCCTTCTAAACCCCCTATAAGCCTCCTATAAATGCATCTATACCGCTCTAAACTACATCTAAATTCCTGAAAACCAATGTAAACCATTCTAAACCCCTCGAAACGGCCAGTAAACCCCCTACAAACACCTCCAAACCCCCCTAAACGCATCTAAACACATCCAAACACACTAAAATCTTTCTAAAACCACTCTAAACCCTCTAAACCCCTCGAAAACCCTCTACCCACTAAATCCACTCTACATCCATCAGAACCATCCATCTAAACACTCACTAAATTCCTCCAAACCCCATCTAAACCCCCTATAAACTCTCTAAACCCCCTCCAAACACCTAAACACCTCTTCACTAAACCCCTCTAAATACCTCTAAACGCCCCTAAAACCCCTCTAAACCATCTAAACCCCTCTAAAACCATCAAAGCCTCTGTATTCCCTTCTAAATAACCACTAAACCACTGTCAACCCCCTCTAAACCCCCTCTAGACCAGCTCCATACCCCACTAAACCCCACAAAATCCCCTCTGAATCCCACAGAACCGTTCTAAACCTCAACCTCCCCTAAAGCCATCTAATCTGCTGTAAAGCCCCTCTATACCCCCTATAAACACTTCTAAACCATCTCTACTCCTCCAAACCCACTTAAACCCATTCTAAACCAAATGTCAACCCCTCTGAACCCCTTGTAAACGCCTCTAAACCCATTTAAAACAAAGTTAATCCTACCTAATCCCCCTATACGCCCCATATAAACCCCCCGATAAATCCCTCTAAACGCCCTCGAATCCCCTGAAAATCACTGTGAACCTTTCTAAACTCCTCTAAACCACTCCAAACGCCCCCTAAGCCCCTCTGAACCCCTCCAAGCCCCCTCTAAACCCCTCTAAAGTACCTCTAAACAAATCTATAACCTAAACTCCTCTAAACACAGTCTAAACCCATCTAATCAGCCCTAAAACCATCTAAACGCCTCTATTCCCCTCTAAATACACTCTAAACCTCTCTAAACACCCTCTAAATTCCTCTAACCCCATTTAAACACCCTCTGAATCCCTTAAAACCGTTCTAAACGCAACCTCCCCTAAACCCCTCTAAACCCCTGTAAAACCACTCTACAACCTTCTATACCCGCTCCAAACACACCTAGGGCCATCTGAACCATTCCGAAACCCCTCTATACTCCCTCAAGCCCATGTAAACCCCTCTAAACCCCTCTAAACCCCCTTTCAATCCCTCTCAACGCCTCTAAACCCATCTAAACCACCTTTAACCCCCTTTAAACCCATCTAAACCGCTCTAAACCCCTCTAAACTAATCTAAACCACTCTAAACCTCACTAAACCCCACTAAACCTCAATCACTCAGAACCGTTCTAAAGCCCCTCTAACCTCCCCTCAACCCCACTACAAACCCATCTAAACCTTCCCTAAACCACTCCAAACGCCTCTGAACCCATCTAAACCACATTTGACCCCATTCTAAACCCCTCTAAACCCCACTAAACCCCTCCAAACCCCCACAAACCCCTCTAAACTCATCTAACCCCCACCAAACCCCACTAGCCCATCTGAACCCGTTATATGGTTGTATGGTTATAGGGTTAAACCCCCTAGCAACACCACTAAATTCCCTCTACTTCCCTCGAATCCTATAAGCACTAAAACCCCTCTAAACCCCACTAAAGTCCCTCTACATCCAACAAAACGACTCTAAACCCCTTCTAATCCAATCTAATCCCTCTAAACCCGTCTAAATCAAATCAACCCATCTAAACACCCTCTAAACCCGCTCTGAATCCCATCTGAATCCCTAAAAATCGATCAAAAGCCCCTCTAACCTCCCCAAAACCCCTCTAAATCCATCTATACCTCCCTAAAACCCCTCTAATTCCTTCCAAACGCATCCAAACCCATCCAAACCACATCCACCCCGCTCCAAACCCCTCTAAACCGCCATCTGAAGTCCTCCAGAAACCCCAAATCCCCCTTTAACCCCCTATAACCCCCTAAACGCTAAACCCACCTAAACATATCTAATCCCCTCTAAACCCATCCAAACCCCCTCTATACCCTCTCAACCCGTCTAACCCCCTATTAACCCCACTAAATCCCCTCTATACCCTCTAAACCCCCTGAAAACACATCCAAACCACATCCAACCCTCTCCAAACACCTCTAAATCCCTCTAAACCCCACCTCTTCCTCCAAAACCCACAAACCTAAACACCCTCTGAATCCCACAAAAGCGTTCTATGCTCCAACCTCCCCTAAACGCCTCTAAACCCCAATAAAGCCCCTCTAAAACCTACTATACCCCCCTATAAACAATTCTAAACCGTTCTATTCTCACCCCAACCCTTCCAAACCCATTCTAACCCCCTCTAAACACCTATAAACCCCTCTAGATCCCTCTAAACGACACTAAATCCCCCTAAGCCCGTCTAAACCCCTCTAAACCCCTAAACCCATTCTGAATTGCTCAAAACCTCTCAACCCCCTCTAACCCTCTGTAAATCCCCTTTATATCCCTGTATTCCACACTAAACCTCTCTAAACCCATCTAAACCTCTCTAAACCCCTCTAAACACATCTAAACCCTCCAAACACCTCTACCCCCTCTAAACCCGTCTAAATCCCCTAATAACACCACTAAATCCCCTCTACATCCCTTAATAGCCCTACAAGCACTCTAACCCCCCCCTCCAAACCACTCTTAACCCCACCAAAGTCTCTCTACATCCAACAAAATGCCTCTAAATCACTTCTAATCCAATATAATCCCTCTAAACCCGTCTACATCAAATCAACCCATCTAAACACCATATAAGCCCGCTTTAAATCCCATCTGAATCCCTAAAAATCGATCTAAAGCCGCTCTAACCTCCCAGAAACCCCTCTACATCCCTCTAAACCTCCCTAAACCCTCTAAATCCCTCTAAACGCCTCTAAACCCATCCAAACCACATCCAACCCTCTCCAAACCCGTCTAAACACCTCTAAACCCCTTAATTTCTCCAAAACCCTCAAAACCCCCTCTAACCCCCTATAAACATAAACCCCCCTAAACCCATCTAAACACCTCTAAACATATCTAGCCCCTATAAACCCTCCTTAACCCTGCTCTAAACCCTCTAAAGCCCGTTAAACCCCCTCTGAATCCCACTAAAGCGTTCTAAACCCCAACCTCCCCTAAACCCCTGTAAACCCCTATAAAGCCCCTCTAATAATTTGAAACCATTCTATACTCGTCCCAACCCATCTAAACCATTCTAATCCCCTCTAAACACCTATAAACCCCTCTAGATCCCTCTAAACGTCTCTAAACGCCTATAAGCCCGTCTAAACCCCTCTGAACCTCTAAACCCATTCTGAATTCCTCAAAACCTCTCAACCCCCCTCTAACCCCTGTAAACCCCCTTTAAATCCCTGTAATCCACGGTAAACCATTCTAAATCCCTCTCAACCCCTCTATACCCATCCAAACGCCTCTAAACAAATCTAAACACGTCTAAACCATACCGAACCCCTCTACACTCCGCTAAACACCTTACAACCCCTCTAACCCTTCTAAACCCCTTCTAATCGCATTTAATTCCTCTAACCCCCATATCAACCATTCTAACCCCCCGAAATCTACTCTAAACGCATCTAAACCCCTCTAAAAGTCATATAAATCCGTCTAAACCCAAACCCACTCTGAACCCCCTGTAAACCACTGTAAAGACTTCTAAACCTCTCTAAACCCCTCTAAACCCATCTAAACCCCCCCTAAACCCCTCTGAACCCTCCAAACACATCTAAACCCCTCTGAACCCCTCTAAACCCCTCTAAACCCATCTAAACCCCTATAAACGTCCTATAATTCCCGCTAAACCCAAACGCCCTCTAAACCCCTGAAATAAACTGTAAACCCTTCTAAACCACTCTAAACCCCATCTAAACACCTAACCCCCTCTTGACCCCATTAAACGCCCTCTACATACATCTAAACCCCATATAAACCGCGCTAAATGCGCCTATATCAATTCTAACCACATATATACCGCTCTAAACCATATCTAATTCCCCGAAAACCACTGTAAACCCTTGTAAACCCCTCTATATCCATTTTAACGCCCATTAAACCCTTCTAATCCCCTCTACGCCCCCTCTAAACCCCTCCAACCCCCTCTAAACCCCTCTGAATACCATTTAAACCACTCTAAAAACCTCTAAGCACCCTCTAAACCGATGTAAACACGCTCTAAACTACACTAAATACACTTTAAACCATGGTAACACCCTTCTCTAACCCACTATAACCCCATCTAAACCCATGTAAACCCCTCTAAACATATGCAAACACCTCTAAACCCCTCCAAACCGCAATAAACCATCTAAACCCGTAATACCCCTATTAACCCCACTAATTACCCTCTACATTCCTCAAAACCCCCGATAAACCCTCACTAAACCCTTCTAAACCCCCTCTACATTCACTCAAAATCCCCCTATAAACATTCTAAACCCCTCTTACCCCATTAAACTCCCTTAAATCTCACAAAACGCCCCTAAACCCCTTCTAATCCAATCTGATCCCTCTAAATCCCATACAAACCCCTCTATACCCCTAGGTCAAATCCAAAGCCATCTAAACCCTCTATAAGCCCCCTTAAAACCCTCTGAACCCCTCTAAACTCCCTCTAAACCCCCAAAACCACTGTAAACCATTCTAAACCCCTCTAAACCCATCTAAATCCCCCCTAACCCCCTCTAGACCCCTACAAGCCCCCTCTAAAGCACTCTAACGCACCTCTAAACAACAAAAAAAAACACTCTCAACCCCTTTAAACATCCTCTAAACCCATCTACACCCGTCTAAAACCCTCTAAACCCATCAAATTCAATCTAAATCCCCTCTAAACCGCTCTAATGCTATAAATCCCTCTAAACCCTATTAATCCCCCCTGAATCCCTCATACCCATTCTAAACCCCAACCTCCCGTAAACCCCTTTAAACCCCTGTGAAGACTCTCTAAAATCCTCCGATAGGGGGCGCCGTCCTGTATGGTATGGCTGCCCAGTCTGCAGCTGTGTTTAACATCTGGAGCCAGTGGGGGTGCTCCATTCAGCGCGGCCTTGTTCGCTTCGGAAGCCGCGGTGACTGGTATGGAATCGGCCGTTCCAGGTGTTCAGAGCCGCTGAGAGGATTCTCCGACGCCGGAGCACCATCACCCGGCAAGAACGGCCTGGAACATCGGGCCTCCGTGAAGGCGACTGCGGAGGCCTCAATAGGCCTGACTATGGGTGGACATGGAATGGGGACTGGACATTGTGCCTTCCCTCATAATGGGAACCATGTTTTTTATGTTTAAAATCTCATTATTATTGTTATGTTTGCATTATTTTGTTTCATGTGCTGCATTGGCAAGAAACATTTCAATACACCAATTGCTGTATGTGACCAATAAAATCACCTTTGAATCTTTGTACCGTTTAAACCTTAAACCCTCTAAACCCCACTAAATCCCCTCTACATCCCTCAGAACCCCTCGAAACCCTCCCTAACCCCCTCTATACGCCCTAAAACCCCCTGTAAATTCCCCAAAACTCCTCTGCAACCCTTCTGACCCCATCTAATTCCTATAAACCCCATATGAACCCCTCTAAACCCCCGAAATCAAGTCTAAACCCATCTAAACCCCCTATAAACCTCATATAAATCCCTCTAAACAGCATCGAAACCCCCCTCTAAGCCCCTCTAAACCCCTGTAAATACAATTTAAACCACTCTAAACCCCCTCTAAACCCCCTATAAAACCCACTAAACCATTCTAAAGCCGCTCTACCCCTCTAAACCCCAACAAACCACTCTGAATCCCTCAAAAGCGTTCTAATCTCCCCTAAACCCCTCTATACCCCTCTAAACCCCTTTAAACTCCTCTGAACGCCTCTAAACCAAACCTAAACCCCTCCCAAACGCGTCTAAACCCGTCTAAACCCCACTGAACACCTCTGAATTCCTCAAAACACTTCAACCCCCTTCTACCCCCTCTAAACACACTTTAAACCCCTGTAAACTACCGCAAACCCCCCTAAACCCCCCCAAACCCCTCTAAACGCATCTAAACACATCAAAACCACTCCAAACCTCTCTAATGACCTCTAAAACACTTCTAACCCCATCTAAATCCGCTAAACCCCGTATAACCCCCTGTAAATCCCTCAAAACGCCTCTGAAACCTTTCTAATCCCATCGAATTCCTATAAACCCCATATAAACGCCTCTAACCCCCCAGAAATCAAGTCTAAACACATCTAAACCCCTATAAACCTCCAATAAATCCCTCTAAACAGCTTCTAAATCTCCCTCTAAACCCCCTCTAATCACCCGTAAATGCAATGTAATCCACTCGAAACCCCCTGTAAACCCCACTAAACCATTTTAAAACCCGCTCTGCCACTCTAAAGCCCACTAAAGCCCACGAAACCACTCTGAATCCCTCAAATCGTTATAATCGCCCCTAAACCCCTCTAACACCTCTAAAACAATTCTAACCTCATCTAAATCCTATAAACCCCATACAACCCCACCCCCGTAAACTGTAAACCCATCTAAACCCTGTAAACGTCCCATAAATTCCTCTCAACCAAAACCCCCTCTAAACCCCTTCAAACTGCTGTAAACATTTCTAACCCCATCTAATCCCTCCAAACCCAATTTAAACCCCTCTAAACCCCCTCTAATCCCCGTATTAACGCTGAACCCATCTAAACCGCTCTAAACCCCTCTTAACCCCATCTAAACCCCTCCAAGCCCATTCTATACCACTCTAAACCACCTCTAAACAACATAAAGCCCTCTAAACCCCTCTGAACATCCTGTAAACCCATCTAAACCCCTCTAAATACCCTCGTAACCAATCTAAACCCGCTCTAAACCCCTCTAAATCCCCTGTAAACCCGCTCTAAATTCCTCTAAACCCAATTAAAACCCCCTTGATTCCCTCGAAACCGTTCCAAACCCCTCCAACCCTTGTAAAGCCCCTCTAAAACCCTATATGCTCCCCTATGAACACGTCTAAACCCCTCTATACCCCTCCAAACCCATATGAACCCATTCTACCCCTGTTCTAAACCCCACTAAACCCCCTCTGAATCGAAAAAAACCCTCATAACCCCTTTCTAACCCCTTGTTAACCCACTTTAAATCCCTGAAAACCACTGTAAACCCTTCTAAACACCTCTAAACCCCTCTAAACGCCCGGTAAACGCCTTTAAAAACATTTAAACCCCTCTAAACCGCTCTAACGCCTCTAAACCTTTCTAAACACCCTCTAAACCCATCTAAACAACCCCTTAACCCCTGCTAAACCCTTGTAATCCCCTCTAAATACCCTATCAACAACAACAAACCCCCTCTCAAACCATATAAACCATTCTAAGCCCCTCTAAACCCGCTCTAAATCCCTCTAAACCCCACTAAATCCCATCTGGATCCCTGACAACCGTTCTAAAGCACATCTAACCTTCCGCAAACCTCTCTAAATCCCGCTAAAGCCACCTAAGACCCATCTAAATCCCTCTACATGCGTCTAAACCCATCGAAACCACATCTCAACCCCTTTAAACTCATCTAAACCCCTCTAACCCCCACTAAACCCCCTCTGAATTCCTCAAAACACGTCAAAACCACCTCTAATCACCTATAAACCCAACAAATGCTATTTCAACCCCTCTAATCCCCACGAAATACTCTCTAAACCACTCTAAACCCACCTCTAAACCAATCTAAAACGCTCTAAACGCATTCTAAATTCCTCTAAACCCCATTACACCCCCTCTGAATCCGACAATACCGTTCTAAACCCCAACCTCCCCTAAACCCCTCTAAACCCCTGTAAACCCCTCTAAAGCCCACTAACTGCCTCTAACACCCACTAAACTCGCTCTGATTTCCTCAAAACCCCTCAACCCCCATCTCCCTCCTCTAAACCATCAAACGCCTCTGAAACTCTTCTACTCCATCTAATTCCTCTAAACCCCATATAAACCCCGTCGAAATCAACTCTAAAACCATCTAAACCCCCTAAAAACGTCCGATAAATCCCTCTGAAACCAAACGCCCTCGAAACACCCTGAAAACCACAGTAAACCCATCTAAACCCCTCTAAACCACGCTAAACGCCAAGTAAACCCATCTGAACCCATCTTAACCCCGCTAAACCCTTCTAACCCCCTGTAAAGCCCCTCTAAAACCATCTATACCCCCTTTCAACAATTCTAAACCTCTCTGAACCCCACTATACCCCACTAGATCCCTCTAATCGCCTCTAAACCCAAACTCCCTCTAAACCCCCTGAAAACCACAGTAAACCCATCTAAACCCCCTCTTTACCCCACTAAACCCCCTCTAAATCCCTCTAAACGCATCTAAAACCTGTCTAACCCCATCTAATCCATTAAACCCCACATAAACCTCCCTCTATACCCCCTCTAAACCACATCTAAATTCCTGAAAAACACGGTAAACCCTTCTAAACCCCTCTAAACCCCGCGAAACGCCCAGTAAACCCCTCTGAAACCATCCAAGCCCCCTCTAAACCCCACGAAACACATTCTAAACTCTAAACACTCTAAACACCTTAACCACCCACTAAACACCCTCTAAACCGATCTGGACACCCTCTAAACACCTCTAATCCCCTCTAAATACCCTTTAAACCACTCTAAACCCCTTTAAACCCCTCTAAACACCTCTAAATCCCTCTAACGCCTCTAAAAAGCTTCTAACCCCATCTAATTCCTCTAAACCCTATATGAACCCCTTTAGTGCCCCCGAAATCAACTCTAAACACACCTAAACCCCTATAAACGTCCTAGAAATCACCCTATACCCCTCTTCACCCCACTAAACCCCCTCTTAATCCCTCTAAACTCCACTAACCCCATCTGAATCCCTCAAAACCGTTCTAAACCACAACCTCCCCAAAACCCCTCTAAACCCATGTAAAACCCCTCCAAAACCCTCTATATCCCCCATAAAAACATCCAAGCCTGTCGGAACAACTTCTAAACCCCTCTATAATCCTGCAAACCCATCTAAACCCTTCTGAACCCCTCTAACCCCCTCCGAACCCCTCTAAACGCCTCTAAACCCATCAAAACCACCTCTAACCCCTCTAAACCCCCTTTCAATCCCATGTAAACCCTTCTAAACCACTAAACCCGCATAACCCCCTCGAAACCCCTCGAAACAAATCTACTTCCCTCTAAACCGCTCTAAACCCCTCTACACCCCTCTGAACCCCTCTAAACCCCTCTAAACACCAGTAAATCCCCTCTACATTCCTCAGAACCCCTCTACACCCTCACTAAACCCGCTCTAAATCCTTCTAAGCCCCACTAAACACTACGAAACCCCATCTGAATCCCTCTAAACCGTTCTAAAGCCCCTCTAACCTCCCCTAAACCCCTCTAAATCCCTCTAAACCCCATCTGAATCCCTCAAAACGCCCCTAAACCTTTCCAAACCACATCTAAACCCCTCTAAACCCAGTTAAATCCCTCTAAACCCCACTACCCTGCTTTGAGTTCCTCAAAACCCCTGAAAACCCGCTCTCACCCCCTCTAAACACCGCATAAACCTCTCTAAACATATCTAAACCCCTCTAAACCCGGCTAAAATCCATAGTAACCCCACTAAATCACCTCTTAATCCCACAAAACCGATATAAACCCCCTCTAATCCCCTCTGAACCCCCTTCTAAACCCACTATAAACACTCTAAACCCCACTGAACCCCTCTTAACCCCAATAAACCCGTCTAAACCCCTCTTAACCCCGCTAAACACCCTCTAAATCTCACAAAACGTCTAATCCCTCTACACCCACCTAAATCATATCCACCCATCGAAACACCGTTAGGAATCCGTCTAAATCCCTGAAATCGAATGTAAACCCTTCTAAACCCCACTAAACCCAGCTAAACACCCCAGAAACCCCTCTATATCCCTCCGCCCCCCTCCAAAACCCTTCTTAAGCATTCTAAACACATCTAAAGCCCTCTGAACAACTCTAAACACAGTCTAACCCCATCTAAAAACAACTAATACTATTTCAACCCCTCCAATGCCCACGGAATACCCTCTAAACCACACTAACCCCCCATCTAAACCAATCTAAACCAATCTAAACCCATTCTAAATCCCTCTAAACCCCATTAAACCACCTCTGACTCCCACAAAACCGTATTAAACCCCAACCTCCCCTATACCCCTCTAAACACCTCCAAATCCCTCTAAAACTATTCTACCCCATCGAATTCCTCTAAACCCCATATAAACACCCCTTAAAACCATCTAAATACCCTAGAAACGTCTATATATTCCTCTAAACCCAAACCCCACTAAACCCCATGAAAACCACTCTAACCCTTCTAAACCCCTCTAAACATAGAAACATAGAAACATAGAAAATAGGTGCAGGAGTAGGCCATTCGGCCCTTCGAGCCTGCACCGCCATTCAATGTGATCATGGCTGATCATCCAACTCAGTATCCCGTACCTGCCTTCTCTCCATACCCCCTGATCCCTTTAGCCACAAGTGCCACATCTAACGCCCTCTTAAATATAGCCAATGAACTGGCCTCAACTACCTTCTGTGGCAGAGAATTCCAGAGACTCACCACTCTCTGTGTAAAGAATGTTTTCCTCATTTCGGTCCTAAAGGAATTCCCCCTTATCCTTAGACTGTGACCCCTTGTTCTGGACTCCCCCAACATCGGGAACAATCTTCCAGCATCTAGCTTGTCCAACCCCTTAAGAATTTTGTAAGTTTCTATAAGATCCCCCCTCAATCTTCTAAATTCCAACGAGTACAAGCCGAGTCTATCCAATCTTTCCTCTTATGAAAGTCCTGACATCCCAGGAATCAGCCTGGTCTAAACCCGGTCTAAACCCATCTCTAATCGACAAGTAAACCCCCTAAATCCCTCTAAACACCTCTAAACCCCTCCAAACACATCTAAACCCCTCTAAGCACCTCTATCCCCTCTGCACCACTCTAAACCCTCTAAACCCCACTAAACCCCTCTACCCACTAAATCCCCTCTACATCCATCTGAACCCCTCTAAACCCTCTCTAAATCCCTCCAAACCCCTTCTACACCCCATATAAAACATCTAAACCCCCTTCTAAACCCGTCTTAACCCCACTAAACCCCATTTAAATCCCTATACACGCCTCTAAAACGCTTCTAACCCCATCTAATTACTCTAAACCCCATATAAACCCCTCTAACCCACACGAAATCAATTCTAAACCCATCAAAACGCCCTATAAACGTCCTATAAATCCCTCTATACTCAAACCCGCTCTAAACACCTGAATACCACTGTAAACCCTTCTAAACCCCTCTAAACACCGCCAAACACATCCAAATCCCTCTAAACCCCTCTTAACCCTTCTAAACCGCCCTAACCCTCTCTAACCCTCTCTAAACCCCCTCTGTCACTAAATCCCCTCTACATCCATCAGAACCCCTATAAACCCTCTCTAAATCCATCCAAAACCCCTCTAAACCACACCTGAACCCCTCAAATCCTTCTAAGCCCGATTAAACCCCCTCTGAGTTCCTCAAAAACCCTCAAAACCCCCTCAAACCCACTCTAAACTCCCATAAACCCCTCTAAACACATCTAAACTCATTCAAACCCCCCCAAAGCCGTCTAACGCTTATAAACCCGTCTAAACCCCCTAGTAACACCACTAAATCCCCTCTATATTTCTCAAAAGCCCTATAAACACTTCTTAATCCCCTCTTAACCCCCCTCTAAACCCCCTATAAAAATCTAAGACCACTCTGAACCGCTCTTAAACCCACTAAACTCTCTCTATATCCCAAAAAACGCTTCTAAACACCTTATAATCCAATCTAATCCCTCTAAACCCCCCTAAATCAAATCAGCCCATCTAAACACCCTCTAAACCCGCTCTAAATCCCTCTAAACCCCATTAAACCCCGTTAGAATCCATAAAAACCGTTGTAAAGCAGCTGTAAACTCACAAAAATCCCTCTAAAACCCTCTAAACCTCCCTAAAACCCCTCTAATTCCCTCTAAACGTCACTAAACCTATCCATACCACATCTAAACCTCTCTAAACCCCTCCAAACCCCTCTAAACCCCACTAAATCCCCTCTAAATTCCCTCCAAAACACTCAAACCCCCCTCTCACACCCTACAAACCCCCATAAACCACTCTAAACCCCTCTAAACATATCTAATCCCCTCTAAGCCCATCCAAACACCTCAATACCAATCTAAACCCCCCTATTAACCCCACTACATCCCCTCTACATCCCTCAAAATCCCTTATAAACCCACTCTCAACCCTCTCTAATCACCCTCTAAACCCCTCTAAACCCCTTAAAAACACCAATTCCCCTCTAATCCCATCTAAACCCATATTAACCCCACTAAACACCCTCTAAATCCCTCCCTGACCCCTATAAAACCATATAACCCCCTCTAATCCCCTCTAAATACCCTATACACCAGTCTAAGCCCCCTTTAGAACCCCTGACCACTCTAAATCACTCTAAACCTGCTCTAAACCACTCTAAACCCCAATAAACCCCCTCTGAATCGCTGAAAACCGTTCTAAACCCCAATCTCACCTGAACCCCTCGAAATCCCTGCGTGCAGTTTTGGTATCTAAATCTGAGGAAATACATTCTTGCCATAGAGGGGGTACAGAGAGGGTTCAACAGACTGATTCCTGGGATGTCAGGACTTTTATATGAAGAAAGACAGGATAGACTTGGTTTGTACTCGCTAGAATTTAGAACATTGATGGGGGATCTTATAGAAAGTTACATAATTCGTAAGGGGTTGGATAGGCTATATGCCGGAAGATTGATCCCGATGAAGGGGAGGTCCAGAACAAGGGGTCACAGTCTAAGGGTAAGGGGGAATTCCTTTAGGACCGAGATGAGGAAAACATTTTTCACACAGAGAGTGGTGAGTCTCTGGAATTCTCTGCCACAGAGGTACTTGAGGCCAGTTCATTGGCTATATTTAAGACGGAGTTAGATGTGGCCCTTGTGGCTAAAGGGATCAGGGGGTATGGAGAGAGGCAGGTACAGGATACTGAGTTGGATGATCAGCCATGATCATATTTAATGGCGTTGCAGGCTCGAAGGGCCGAATGTCCTACTCCTGTACCTATTTTCTATGTTTCTATGTTTCTAAACCCATGTAAAGCCCTTCTAAATCACTCTATGCTCCCTATAAACAATTATAAACCCTTCTATACTCGTCCCAACCCGTCTAAACCCATTCTAAACCCCTCTAAACCCCTCAAACCCCCTCTAGATCCCTCTAAACGCCTCTTCAATTCCCTTTAAGCCACCGTAAATCTCTCTAAGCCCCTCTAAACCCCCATAAAACCCCATAAACCCCTCTAAACACACCTAAACCCCTCTAAACCACCCAAACCCCTCTAAACCCCTTTCAACCCCCCAAACGCCTCTAAAAGCCTTCTAATCCCATCTAATTCATCTAAACCCCATGCAAACCCCTCTAAACCCCCAACAGACGAATCTTATAGCATTTTTTGAGGATACAACTGGCAGAGTGGATAAGGGAACGCCGGTGGATGTGCTATATCTAGACTTTCAGAAGGCTTTCGACATGGTCACACATAAGAGATTAGTATACAAACATAAAGCACACGGTATTTGGGGTTCAGTGTTGATGTGGCTAGAGAACTGGCCGGCAGACAGGAAGCAAAGGGTAGGAGTAAACGGATCATTTTCAGAATGGCAGGCAGTGATTAGTGGGGTACCGCAAGGCTCAGTGCTGGGACCCCAGCTATTTACAATATATATTAATGATTTGGACGAGGGAATTGAATGTCACATCTCCAAGTTTGCGGATGACACTAAGCTGGGGGCTAGTGTTCGGTGTCAGGAAGATGCTAGGAGGCTGCAAGGTGACTTGGATAGGCTGGGTGAGTGTGCAAATGCATGGCAGATGCCGTATAATCTGGATAAATGTGAGGTTATCCACTTTGATGGCAAAAACAGGAGGGTAGACTATTATCTGAATGATGGCAAATTAGGAAAAATGGGAGATGCAAAGAGACCTGGGTGTCATGGTACACCAATCATTGAAAGTAGGCATGCAGGTGTAGCAGGCAGTGAAGAAAGGAAATGGAATGTTAGCATTCATAGCGAAAGGATTGAGTACAGGAGCTGGGAGGTTCTACTGCAGTTGCACATGTTTTTTGGTGAGCCCACACCTGGAGTATTCCGTACAGTTTTGGTCTCCAAATCTGAGAAAATACATTCTTGCCATAGAGGGGGTACAGAGCAGGTTCACCAGACGGATTCCTGGGATGTCAGGACTTTCATACGAGGAACGACTGGATTGACTTGGCTTGTACTCGCTAGAATTTAGAAGACTGAGGGGGGATCTTATAGAAACTTACAAATTTATTAAGGGATTGAATAGGCTAAATGCAGGAAGATTGTTCCCGATGTTGGGGAGGTCCGGAACAAGGGGACACATAAGGAGAAGGGGAAATTCCTTTAGGACCGGGATGAGGAAAACATTTCTCACACAGAGAGTGGTGAGTCTCTGGAATTCACTGCCACAGAAGATAGTTGAGGCCAGTTCATTGGCTATATGTAAGAGGGAGTTAGATGTGGCCCTTGTGACTAATGGGATCAGGGGGTATGGAGAGAAGGCAGGTACAGGATATTGAGTTGGATGATCATCCGTGGTTGTATTGAATGGCGGCGCAGGCACGAAGGGCGAATGGCCCACTCCTGCACCTATTTTCTATGTTTCTAAGTTTCTGTGTAGCCCCCCCAAAATCAACTCTGAACACGTCTAAACCCCCTATACACGTCCTATAAATCCCTCGAACCCCAAACCCCCTCTAAACCTCTGAAAACCACTGTAAACCCCTCTAAATCCCTGTAACCCCTCCAAACCCCTCTAAACCTCTCCAAACCCTCTAAACCCCGCTACCCACTAAATCTTCTCTGCATCCATTAGAACCACTCGAAACCGTCTCTAAATCGCTCCAAACCCCCTCTAAACAGCTAAACCCCTCTTAACCCCACTAAACCCCCTCTAAATCCAACTAAGCGCCTCTAAAACCCTTCTAACCCCATATCATCCATCTAAACCCATCTAGTCCCCTTTACACCTCCTATAAATCCCTCTATACCCCTCTAATCCACATCTAAATCCCACATGCAAACCACTGTACAAACTTCTAAACACCACTAAACCCGTCTAAATGCCCAGTAAACCCCTCTAAACCACTTTAAACACCCTCTAAACCACTTTAAACCACTCTAAACCCACATAAACCCTTCTAACGCCTCTAAAACCATTCTAACTCCATCTAATTCCTCTAACCCCCATATGAACCCCTCTAACCTCCCAAAATCAACTCTAAACCTATCTAAACCCCTATAAACATCCGATAAATCCCTCTGAACCCAAACGCCCTCTAATCCCCTGAAAAACACGGCAAACTCTTCTAAACCCTAACCCGTTCTTAAGCCCACTAAACTCCCTCTAAATCCCTCTAACCCCATATAATCCCTTCTAAACACCGCTAAATCAACTCTAACCCCATATAAACTCCAATAAACCTCATATAAATCCCGCTATACCCCTCCAAACCACATTTAAATCCCTGAAACCAATGTAAACCCCTTAAAACCCCTCTAAACCCCTAAAAACTCTCTAAACCCGTTATGCCCCTATTAACCCCAATAAATCCCCTCTACATCCCTCAAAACCCACTATAAACCCTCTCAAAACCCCTCTATACCCCCTCAAATCTCCCTCTAAATCCCCCGATAAACACTCTAAACCCCCTCTAATCCCCTATAAACCCCTCTAAATTCCCTCGAAATCCCACAAAACGCCTCTAAACCCCTTCTAATCCCATCTAACCCCCGAAAACGATTGTGAACCGTTATTAACCCCCTGTAAACCCCTCTAAACACCCCCAAACCCCTCTCAACTCCACCAAGCCCCCTCAAAAACCAGTCTAACCCACCTTCAAACAACTAAAACGCTCTCAGAACCTCTAAACACCCTATTAACCCATCTAAACCCCTCTAACACCGTCTAAACCGTCTAAATATCCTCTAAACCGGTCTAAACCTGCTCTATATCCCTCTAAACCCCATTAAACCCCCTCTGGATCCCTCAAAACATTTCTAAACCCCAACCTCCCCTTAACCCCTCGAGGCCCCTGTAAGACCCTCTAAAAACCTATATACCGCCTATAAACACTTCTAAACCCCTCTACACTCCTCCAAACCTATCCAAACACATTCTAAACCCATCTAAACCCCCCTCTAGATCCCTTTAAACTCCTCTAAACTCATCTAAAATATCTTTGATCTCCTCTAAACCCGTCTAAATCCCTCTAAACCTCATTAAACCCCTCCACAAAATCCACAAAACCCCTCACAACCCCCTCTAAACCCCTCTAAACTCTCTTGGTGCAACGAGACCTGGGTGTCATGGTACACCAGTCATTGAAAGTAGGCATGCAGTTGCAGCAGGCTGTGAAGAAACCGAATGGTATGTTGGCATTCATAGCAAAATGATTTGAGTACAAGAGCAGGGAGGTTCTACTTCAGTTGTACAGGGTCTTGGTGAGGCCACACCTGGAGTATTGCGTGCAGTTTTGGTATCCTAATCTGAGGAAATGCATTCTTGCCATAGAGGGAGTGCAGAGAAGGTTCACCAGACTGATTCCTGGGATGGCAGGACTTCCATATGAAGAAATACTGGATTGATTTGACTTGTGCTTTAGGACTTGTGCTTGATCTTTAGAGACTTACAAAGTTCTTAAGGGGTTGGACAGGCAAAATGCAGGAAGATTGTTCCCGATGTTGGGGAACTCCAGAATAAGGGGGCACAGTTTAAGGATAAGGGGGAAGTCTTTTAGGACAGAGATGAGGAAAACATTCTTTACACAGAGAGTGGTGAGTCTCTGGAATTCTCTGCCACAGAAGGTAGTTGTGTGGTATGCTGGCATTCATAGTAAAAGCATATACACAGAGAGTGGTAAGTCTGTGGAATTCTGTGGCACAGAAGGCAGTTGAGGACAGTTCATTGGCTATATTATAGAGGGAGTTAGATGTGGCCCTTGTGGCTAAAGGGATCAGGGGGTATGGAGAGAAGGCAGGTAGATGATACTGGGTTGGATGACCAGCCATGATCATATTGAATGGCGGTGCAGTCTCGAAGGGCCGAATGGCCTACTCCTGCACCTATTTTCTATGATTCTATGATTCCAACGCCTCTAAAACCCTTCTAACCCCCATCTAATTCCTCTAAACCCCATTTAAACCCCATCTAAACTCCCCGAAATCAACACTAAACCCATGTAAACACCATATAAACCTCCTATAAATCCCTCTAAACCCAAACCACGTCAAAACCCCTGAAAACCACTGTAAACACTTCTAAACTCCTCTAAATCCCTCTAAACGACCAGCAAACCCCTCGAAACCCCTGTAAAACCCCGAACCTCCACTAAACCCCACCAAACCCATCTAAACCCCCCTAAACCCCTCTAAACTCCTCTAAACACCTCCGATAGGGGGCACCGTCCTGTATGGAATGGCTGCCCAGCCTACAGCTTTTTGTTTTTCACTCTTTTCTTTATTTTTAGTGAGTTAGAGTGTTTTGTTTTTGGAGTTCTATTCTTTTTATTATTGTGGGTACGGGAGGGGGAAACTACTTTTCATGGTCCCTAGCTGGTCGGACAGGCGGCTTTCTCCGAGCTACACTTTCGGCCCGTCCACGCGGCCTACCAGCGGGCCTGGAGCGGCGATTCCTGAGGAGACCTGCCCAGAACCTCGGCAGCGGCGCAGCGCTGGTGCGCTGAGCGGAGCGGACGATGCCTTGCCTGGGTCGCCGCGCTGGAGCTCCGGTTTGCTGAGACCGCAGAGAAAACCATCGCGGAGCCGCGGTACTGTGCAGCGGCCAGCTGCGGGCGGCGGGCTAACTTTAACATCGGGAGGCAGTGCGGCAGATCCATTCAACGCGGCTTCGGAAGCCGCGGTCACTGGTAGGGAAGCGGCCTTTCACCCGGAGAGAACGGCCTGGAACATCGGCCCTCCGTGTAGGCGACTGCGGGGGCCTCAATAGGCCTGACTATGGATGGGCATGGAATGGGGACTGGACATCGTGCCTTCCCTCATAATGGGAACAATTATGGGGGATTTTTTTTAAAGTTTAAAATGTCTTTATTATTGTTATGTTTTTTTTTGTTTTAACGTGCTAATTGGCAAGAAACGTTTCAATACAATGGTGTATGTGACCAATAAAATAACCTTTGAACCTTTGAACCGTTGAACCTTAAACACTCTAAACCCTCTTAACCCCTCTAAACCTCAGTAAATCGCCCCTACATTCCCCAGAAGCCCTCTAAACCCTCTCTAACCCCTCTAATCTCCTCTAAACCCCATCTAAACCGTCTAAACCGCCTCTAAACCTCTCTAAACCCCTTAATACGCCTCTGAAACCCTTCTAACCCCATCTAACTCCTATAAATCCCATGTAAACTCCTCCAAACCCCTCGAAATCAACTTTAAACCCATCTAAACCTCCTATAAATCCCTCTAAACAGCATCTAAACCCCCTCTAAACTCCATCTAAACCCCCCCAAACCCCTTTAATCCCCTGTAAATACCATTTAAACCACTGTAAACCCCCTCTAAAACCCACTAAACCACACTAAACCGGCTCTACTTCCCTCTAAACCTCACTAAACCCATCTGAATCCCTCAAAATAGTTCTAAACACCTCTAAACCCTTCTCAACCCCCTCTAAATCCATCCAAACGCCTTTAAACATGTATACCACATTTAAACCCCTCTAAACGCCTCTAAACCCCACTAAACTCACTCTGAATTCCCCAAAACCCCTCAAACCCCTCTAACTCCCTCTAAACACACACAAACCCCTCTAAATTCCACTAAACCCCCTCTATACCCTTATAATCCCCTCTAAACCACACTAAACCCGCTCTAAATTCCTCTAAACCCCTCTGAACACCCTCTGAATCCCTCAAAACCATTCTAAAACCCTCCACCCCCTCTAAATCCCTCTAAACCCCCCTAAACCCCCATCTAAATGCCTCTAAACGCATCTAAACTTCTCTGAACCCCATATAAACCCCGCTAAACCCCTCTAAACCCCTCTAAACACATCTCAACCCCTCTAAACAACTCCAGACCCCTCTACACACTTTAAACCCCCTATTAATCCCACTAAATTCCCTCTACACCCCTCTAAACCCCATATAAACCCTCTATACTCCAACCCCTCTAACCCCCTCTTAACCCACTAAGCTCCCACTAAATCCCACAAGACGCCTCTAAACCCATTTCTAACCACATCTAATCCCTCTAAACCCCATACAACCCCCTCTAAACTCCCCTAAGCCAACTCAAAACATATCTAAACCACCTATAACCCCCGATAATTCCCTCTAAACCTCTCTAAACCGCCTGTAAACGCCCTATAATCCCCTGAATACCATTGTAAACCCTCAAAACCCCTCTAAACCCTCTAAACCCCCTCTAAACCCAACTAAACACCCTCTAAACCTTTCTAAAACCCTCTGAGCCCCTGTAATCCCCACTAAATCCCCCTAAACCCCATTAAACCCCCTCTGAATCCCTCAAACCCGTTCTAAACCCACCCTCCCCTACACCCCTATAACCCCTTGTAGAGCCCCTTTAAAACCCTCCACACCCCCTATAAACACATCTAGGCCCATCTGAACTACATAAAAACCCCTCTATACTCCTCCAAACCCACCTAAACCCATCTAAACCCCTCTAAACCCCCTCTTAATCCCTCTAAACGGTTCTAAACCCATCTAAACCACCTCTGACCCCTCTAAACCCCCTTTTAAACAATGCAAATCACTGCAAACCCCTTTAAACCCCCCATCTAAATCCCTCTAAACCCCATTAAACCCCCTCTGAATCCCACAAAACCGTTCTATACCCCAACCTCCCCTAAGCCCCCTTAAACCCATGTAAAGCCCCATAAACATTTCTATACCCGTCTATTCTCCTCCAACCCCATCTAATCCCATTCTAAATCCATTGTAAACACCTCTAAACACACTCTAAGCCCATCTAACCCCCTCTAATACCTTCTACACGCCTATACTTCCCTCTAAATACACCCCCAAACCACTCTAAACACGCTCCATCTCTTGTAACCCTCTCTAAACCACTATACACCTCTCTAAACCTCCTCTAAACCCCCTTGAAGTACCTCGGAAACCATCTATACCCCCATATAAACACACCTAGACCCATCTGAACCACTTCTATACTCATCCAAACCCATCTAACCCCTCTAAACTCCCTCTGAATACCTCTAAACGCCTCTAAACACTTCTAAACCACGTCTAACCACTCTAAACCCCATTTAAACGCCCTGTAAATCACCGTAACCCCCTCTAAACCCCTCTAAACCACCGTAAACACATCTAAACCCCTGTAAACCCTCTAAACCCATCAGCACCCCTCCAAACCCTCTCTAAACCCATCTAAACCACCTCTAAAACTCTTCTAAACCCCTCCAAACCTTCTCAACCCCACAAACACCTCTGAATTCTTCAACATCCCTCAACCCCCCTCTAACCCCCTCGAAACCACCTTTCAATCCCTGTCAACCACCGTGAACCACTCTACATCCCTCTAAACACCTCTGAACCCTCTGAAAGGCCTCTAAAACCATTATAGCTCAATCTAATTCCTATAAACCCCATATAAACCAATCTAAATCCCTATAAACGTCCAATCACTTTAAATCCAAACCCCCTCTAAACCCCAGAAAAAACACTGTAAAACATTCTAAACCCCTCTAAACCCATCTAAACGCCCAGTAAACCCATCTAAACCCCTCTAAATGCCCCTAAAACCCTCTAAACCCATCGGAATACATACAAACCCCTCTAAACCCCATTAAACCACTCCAAGCCTCTAAACCCCACTAAAACCCTCTATTCACTAACTTCCCTCCACATCCATCAGAACTCCTCTAAACCCTCCCTAATTCCCTCCAGACACACTCTAAACCGCATATACATCCGCTGAACACTCTCTAAATACCTACAGCATCTTAACCCCACTAAACCCCCTATGGACACACCTAAATCAACTCTACCCTCTTCTAAACCCTTATAAACCTTCTATAAATCCCTCTATAACCCTCTAAACCACCTCTAAATCCCTGAAAACCACTGTGAACCCTTCTAAACCCCTCTAAATCCCACTAAACGCCCACTAAACCCCTCTAAATCCCCCTAAATCCCCTCGAAATCCCTCCAAACCCCTGCTAAACAACTGTAAAACGCTCTAAAACATTCTAAACCTATCTAAACACCATCTAAACCCCTCTAAATACCATTTCAACCACTCTAAACCCCAATATCCCCGCTCGAAATCCATCTAATCCACATTAAACCCCCTCTGAACCGTTCTAAAGCCCTTCTAACCTCCGCTAAACCCCACTACACCCCTCGAAATCCCACTAAACGCCCTCTGAATTCCTTAAAACCCTGAAACCCCCCCTCTAACCCCCTATAACCCCCTTAACCCATCTAAACCCCTCTAAACATATCTAAATCCCTCTAATCCCGTCTAAACTTCTCCGAACCCCTTCAAACCCGTTATACACCTATTAACCCCAACTAAACCCCTTCTACATCCCACAAACCCCCTCAAACCCCTCTCTAAACCCATCTAAAACCATCTAAACCCCCACTAAACCCCCTATAAACACTAAACCCAATCTAAACCCTTGTAAACCCATGTAAACCCCACTAAACACCATCGAAATCCCACAAAACGCTTCTAAACCCCTCCTAATCCCATCTAATCCATCTAATCCCGATAGAAACATCTCTAACCTCCCAAAATCAAATCTACACCTATCTAAACCCTCTATAACCCCCCTATAAATCCCTCTGAACACCTCTAAACTCCCTCTAAACCCACGAAAACCACCGTAACCACTTCTAACCCCCCCTAAACCCCTCCAAGCCCCCTCTAGATCCATCTAAACGCTTCTAAATCCATCGAAACCACTTCTAAACTCCTCTAGACCCGTCTAAACCCGTCTAAACCCACTAAACCCCCTCTGAATTCCACAAAAACCCGTAAAGCCTCCCTCTAAACCCCTCTAAAACACCTTTAAATCCATGTAAAACACCATAAACGTCTCTAAACCCCTCTAATCCACCCTAAACACCTCTAAACACATATAAACCCCTCTCAACCACTCTAATCCCCTCTAAACACGTCTAAACCCCACTTAACCCCACTAAACCCCTTCTAAATCCATCTAAGCGCCTCTAAAACCCTTCTAACCCCATATCATCCATCTAAACCCATCTAGTACCCTTTACACCTCCTATAAATCCCTCTATACCCCTCTAATCCACATCTAAATCCAACATGAAAACCACTGTACACCCTTCTAAACACCACTAAACCCCTCCAAATGCCCAGTAAACCCCTCTAAAGCCCTCAAGGCACCTCTAAACACCCTCTAAATCACTTTAAACCACTCTAACCCACATAAACCCTTCTAACGCCTCTAAAACCCTTCTAACCCCATCTAATTCCTCTAAACCCCATATAAACCCCTCTAAACCCCCCCCAAAATCAACTCTTAACCAATCTAAACCTCCTATAAATAGACTGGGTATTAAATAATGAGGAACGGTTAGTTAGCAGTCTTGTTGTGCGTGGCTCCATGGGCAAGAGTGACCATAATATGGTTGATTTCTTCAGTAGGATGGAGAGTTACAAAATTACGTCCGAAACAACGGTTCTGAATTGGAACAAAGGTAACTTTGAAGGTATGAGATGTGAATTGGCTAAGGTAGACTGGCAGGTGATTCTTAAAGGGTTGACAGTGGATGTGCAATGGAAGGTATTTAAGGACTGCATGGCTGAAGTACAAAATTTGTTCATACCAGTTTGGCAAAAGAATAAATTAGGGGATCCGTGCATCCGTGGATAACAAGGGAAATCAGGGATAGTATAAAAACAAAAGATGAGGCATACAAATTTGCCCGAAAAAGCAGCCTACCGGAGGACTGGGAGAAATTCAGAATCCAGCAGAGGAGGACAAAGGGCTTAATTAGGAAAGGGAAAATAGATTATGTAAGGAAACTGGCAGGGAACATATAAACTGACTGCAAAAGTTTTTATAGATATGTGAAGAGAAAGAGACAAGTTTAAACAAATGTTGGTCCCTTGCAGTCAGAAACAGGTGAATTGATCATGGGGAACAAGGACATGGCAGACCAATTGAATAACTACGTTGGAATCTGTCTTCACTAAGGAAGACATAAATAATCTGCCGGAAACAGCAGTGGAACAGGGGTCAAATAAGATGGAGGAACTGAGTGAAATCCAGGTTAGCCGGGAGGTGGTGTTGGGTAAATTAAACGGATTGAAGGCCGATAAATCCACAGGGCCAGAGAGTCTGCATCCCATACTCAAGGAGGTAGCCACAGAAATAGTAGATGCACTAGTGATATTTTTTTCAAAATACATTAGGTTCTGGAGTTGTTCCTGAGGATTGGAGGGTAGCTAATGTAATCCCACGTTTTAAAAAAGGAGGAAGAGAGAAAGCGGGGAATTACAGAGCAGTTAGTATAACTGTTATTAAAGATGGGATAGCAGCGCATTTGGAAAGTGGTGAAATCATTGGACAAAGTCAGCATGGATTTACGAAAGGTAAATATAACCATATAACCATATAACAATTACAGCACGGAAACAGGCCATGTCTGACAAATCTGATTGAATTTTTCGAGGATGTAACTAGTAGAGTGGATAAGGGAGAACCAGTGGATGTGTTATATCTAGACATTCAGAAGGCTTTCGACAAGGCCCCGCATAAGAGATTAGCATACAAACTTAAAGCACACGGTATTGGAGATTCAGTATTGATGTGGATAGAGAACTGACTGGCAGATAGGAAGCAAAAGGTAGGAGCAAACGGGTCCTTTTCAGAATGGCAGGCAGTGACTGGTGGGGTCCCGCAAGGTTCAATGCTGGGATCCCAGCTATTTCCAATATATATTAATGATTTGGACGAGAGAATTAAATGCAACATTTCCAAATTTGCAGATGAGGCCAAGTTGGGGGGTATAGATAGGTGTGAGGAAGATGCTTGGAGGCTGCAGGGTGATTTCGATAGGCTGAGTGAATGGGCAGATGCATGGCAGATGCAGTATAATGTGGATAAATGTGAGGTTATCCACTTTGCTGGCAAAAACATGAGGGTAGACTATTATCTGAATGGTGGCAGATTAGGAAGAGGGGAGATGGAACCAGACCTGGGTGTCATGGTACACCAGTCATTGAAAGAAGGCATGCAGGTGCAGCAGGCAGTGAAGAAAGCAAATGGTACGTTAGCATTCATAGCGAAAGGATTTGAGTATAGGAGCAGGGAGGTTCTACTGCAGTTGTACAGGGTTTTGGTGAGGCCACACCTGGAGTGTTGCGTACAGTTTTGGTCTCCGAATCTGAGGAAAGACATTTTTGCCATAGAGGCGGTACAGATAAGATTCACCAGACTGATTGCTTGGATGTCAGAAATTTCATATGAGGAAAGACTGGATAGACTCGGCTTGTACTCGCTGGAATTTATAAGATTGAGGGGGGATCATATAGAAGCTTACAAAATTCTTAAGGGGTTGGACAAGCTATATGCTGGAAGATTGTTCCCGATGTTGCGGAGGTCCAGAACAAGGGGTCACAGTCTAAGGATATGGGGGAATTCCTTTAGGACCGAGATGAGGAAAACATTTTTCACAAAGAGAGTGGCGAGTCTCTGGAATTCTCTGCCACAGAAGGTAGTTGAGGCCAGTTCATTGGCTATATTTAAGAGGGAATTAGATGTGGCCGTTGTGGCTAAAGGGATCAGGGGGTATGGAGAGAAGGCAGGTACAGGATAGTTTGAATAAATTAGGTCTTTATTCTCTGAAGCGTAGAAGGTTAAGGGGGACTTGATAGAGGTCTTTAACATGATGAGAGGAATAGACAGATTTGATGTGGACGAGCTTTTCCCTTTGAGAATAGGGAAGATTCAAACAAGAGGACATGACTTTAGAATTAAGGGACAGAGGTTTGGGGGTAACATGAGGGGGAACTTCTTTACTCAGAGAGTGGTAGCGGTGTGGAATGAACTTCCAATGGAAGTGGGGGCGGCAGGTTCGTTGGTATCATTTAAAAATAAATTGGATAGGCATATGGATAAGAAGGGAATGGAGGGTTATGGTATGAGTGCAGGCAGGAGGGACTAAGGGAACAAAGTTGTTCGGCACGGAATTGAAGGGCCGAGATGGCCTGTTCCGTGCTGTAATTTTTATATGGTTATATGGTTAGACTGAGTGGGATGGTCAGCCATAATCATATTGAATGGCGGTGCAGGCTCGAAGGGCCGAATGGCCTACTCCTGCACCTATTTTCTATGTTGCTATATTTCTCACCCCATCTAATTCATCTAAACCCCATATAAACCCCTCTAAATTCCCCGAAATGATCTCTAAACACACCGAAACCTCATATAAACCTCCTATAAATCCCGCTAAACCCAAACCCCCTCTAAACCCCTGAAAACCACTGTAAACCCTTCTAAACCCATCTAAACCCCTTTAACCGCCCAGTAAACCCCTGTAAACCCCTGTAAAGAAACACCAAACCCCCCTACACACATCTAAACCCATCTAAACCCCTCTAAACACATCTAAACCCCTCCGATAGGGGGCGCCGTCCTGTGTGGATTGGCTGCCCATCCTGCAGCTGTTTGTTTTTCACACTTTTCTTTATTTTTAGTGAGTTAAAGTGTTTTGTGTTTGTAGTTGTATTTTTTTATATGGGGGGTGGGGGCGTGGGGGAAAACTACTTTTCAGGCTGCTTACCTGGTCGGAGAGGCAGCTTTCACCGGGATGCACTTTCGACCCGTCCTCGCGGTCTACCTGCGGGCCTGGAACGGCGTTTCCTGAGTAGACCGCCCTGAACTTCGGCTTCGGCAGCCGGGAGCAGAGCGGGCGATGGGTTGCCTGGGTCGCAGCGCAGGGGCTCCGGTGAGCTGAGACCGCCGACCCGCGGTACTGTGGAACGGCCAGCTGCTGGCAGCGG
This sequence comes from Raja brachyura, assembly GCA_963514005.1. The sequence continues at coordinate 87,114 of CAUPSL010001423.1, forward strand.
CGCTGATTTTAACATCGGGAGCCAGTGGGGGAGCTCCATTCAGCGCGGCCTTGTTGGCTTCGAAGCCGCGGTCTCTACTACGGAAGCAGTAGTTCCAGGTGTCCCAAGCCGCTGAGAGAATTCTCCCGACGCGGGAGCACCATCACTCGGCGAGAATGGCCTGGAGCATCGGGCTTCCGTGAAGCCGAATGCGGAGGCCACAATAGGCCTGACTATGGGTTGACATGGAATGGGGACTGGACATTGTTCCTTCCCTCATAATGGTAACCATTGTGGCGGGGTGCTTTTTTATGTTTAACATCTCTTTATTTCATTTCGGAGTCACGTGAGTGACGTCGTGAAGACCCCACCAGCACGCATGCGCGACATATCGTCGCTCTCAGTTGCAGTCGATGGCTGGAGGAGGAGCGCGCCCCACCACCAGCCCTTCATAACTGGCACTCAGGTAGGTAGAACTAACCTTGAGCTTAATAAGCTAGATTTTGAGAGTAGGCAATTATTAAATGCTGAAATATCGGTAATAGATATCGAAGAATCAATTGGATCGTTAAAAAATGGTAAAACAGCGGGCCCCGATGGCCTGAGTGCAGAATTTTATAAAAAATTTCATGATCTACTTTCATCAAGATTACAAACAGTGTATAGACACACCTATGAGTTAGGAAAGTTACCAGAGTCTTTAAATGAATCTACAATTACATTAATTCCTAAATTAGATAAGGATCTGGAAGATCCTGGATCATATCGAGCGATTGCCCTTTTAAATACTGATCAAAAAATATTAACTAAAGTACTGTCTCGGAGGCTAAGCTTAGTGATTTCCAAAATAATACATTATGATCAAACAGGTTTTATTCCAAAACGTTATTCATCACATAATCTTAGACGCTTGTTTAACATTATATACTCGAGAAGAAGGAGAGATATTGAATTAGCAGTTATATCGTTGGATGCTGAAAAAGCATTCGACCAGGTGGAATGGTCATATTTATTTAATATAATGGAAAAGTATCAATTGGGGGATGGATTTTGTAAATGGGTAAGAATATTATATTCTAACCCTACAGCAAGAATTTTAACCAATCAAATACTATCACCTAAATTTAGACTTTTTAGGGGATGCAGACAGGGATGTCCGTTATCCCCTTTATTATTTGCTTTGGTGATAGAACCTCTGGCCGAAAGAATCAGATCAGAACCCGAAATATATGGGTATAATACTGACACAACAAATAATAAGATATCTTTATATGCAGATGATATTCTGATTTATATTACTAAGCCGGAATGTAGTATTCCCAAGTTATTTAATGTTATAAATGAATTTAGCGTATTTTCAGGATATAGGATTAATTGGAATAAAAGTGACATTATGCCTATAACTGGTATAAATGTAAATATATTACAAAAATACCCACTAAAAATAGTTACAGATAAATTTAAATATTTAGGAATCAATGTGTCTAAATCCTATAAATTATTAATTAAAGCTAATTATTATCAATTATTAGAGAAACTTAAAAAAAACATTTTATATTGGAAAACACTCCCTATATCTATGATCGGTAGGATTAATGCTATAAAGATGATTTTTTTACCACAATTGTTATATTTATTTCAGGCAATTCCTTTTTTACTCCCAAAAAGTTTTTAAAAAAAAATTGATACTATAGTTAATAATTTTGTCTGGGATTACAAAAGTCATAGAATAAGTAAAAAACACTTATGTAAGTCTAAGATAAATGGAGGGCTGGCACTTCCAAATTTTCTATATTACTTTTGGGCAGTCCAGATTAAGAATATGAATTTTTGGTGGGTAAATATGGATGTTGAACCAATGTGGTTAAAAATGGAAAAGGAAGACTGTTTACCTTTCAATATAGAGTCGATTATTTTCGCACCTAAGGAAGTACAAAAAAAGACTTATAGGGACAACCCTATAATTCATAATAATAGGCGTATTTGGAAACAGATAGTTAAGACCCTATATCTGGATAATCTTTCTTTTAGGTTACCAATTAGGAATAACCCACTGTTTAAACCCTCAATCTTAGATGCGGGGTTTAGACTGTGGGAGGATTTAGGAATTAAAAGGATAGGACACCTTTATAGAAATGGAAAATTTTTATTATTTGAAGAGTTACAAGATATTTTTGGATTACCTTCACAACACCATTTTAGGTATTTACAAATTAGAGATTTTATTAAATGTAACACACAAGAATATAAAAAAAAAGAACCAGGCTTATTAGATGAGCTGTTTAATTTACATCCAAATACGGATAAGCTTATAGCTTATATATACAATATTATTTTAGATAAAGAGAACCCAACAACTGAAACATATCGTCAAGCATGGGAAAATGAAATCGGATTACCTATAACAAAAGAAACTTGGGAAGAATGCTTACAAAGAATACATTGGTGTTCTTTGAATGCCAGACATACACTGATACAATTTAAAGTTATATATAGATTACACTACTCGAAAACCAAATTAAAAAGTATTTTTCCTAGTCTCTCCTCTATTTGTGATAAATGTAAGAATCTTGAAGCAAATTTAATACATAGTTTGGTAACGTGTCCACGGTTGAATTATTATTGGATTGAAATTTTTAAAGTTATTTCGGAAGTTCTTAAGGTTGAACTCGACCCAGACCCAAAATTAATAATATTCGGAATCCCGGAGCCAAATTTGGTACTCACGGTTAATCAAAGAAATTTTTTTGATTACTGTTTAATAATAGGGAAAAAAATGATACTTAAATTTTGGAAGGGAACATTATCTCCAACAATTAAAATGTGGAAAGCAGAGATGTTGGAGACGTTGAATTTGGAAAGAATTAGATTTGTCCTTTTGGACAGGTATAATTCTTTTGAATCGATATGGTCTCCATATATACAGTATTTAGAAAAGTAGCTATTCTTGGAATCACGGCTCGACGGACGCCCTATGGATCCGATGCGAATAACTTACTTATAATTGATATTATTGTGCATTTATTAGAGATATTTCTGAATGAAATAGTATTTCGTATAATGACTTTAGTTTTTGTTTATATATATGTAATATTTTTGTTTTTCAAATTTTCCCTTTTTATTTTCTTTTTATTTACGATTGAAGTATGTGGGAAGAATTTTTTATTCTTTTTTATTTACTCTTTTTTCTTTTCTCTTTTATATATCTTTTTCTTTATTTCCAAAAAATAGAAGATATTAAGTATTGATATGTTATTTGTAGTAATATTGAATTAAGGTGTTAGTTTATAAAGTAAGCTTTACATTGTAAACGGTTTACTTCAAATAAAAAAATATTACACAGAACTAACCTTGAGCTGGTTGGTTTATGTGTGAAATCTGTTTATTCACAGGAATCCATGGACAGGTAAAAATACAGGTCGCAGAACTTCTGAAAGAAGTCAGCGGCCACTTTGTCCTGAGCTGCACGCTACAACGGCAACACCCGCTAGTCGGGCCGGGAAAAGGGCGCGAAAGTAGGGGAGCCCTACACCTACAGGACCCGACTCTCCACCACAGCTGTTCTTCGAGCAGCTAAGTGGGAACATCGCGCAAGAGCAGGTCTGAAAAAACCCTGACTCTTTACCACTATCTCCCCCTGTTAGGGAGAGTATAGTAGCTATGAGCAAACGTGTAACCCGTTCCACGGCACGTTCTTTCTCCCCAGCCACTCAAGTCAATCGAGGACGAGCCAGGGGAAGAGCTACACTTCAGTCGACCAGCCCCGGTGGGGCCGATTTTTCAGCGGAACAAGCCGCAAGACCGCGTACGGGTGAAGAATTGAGACCAGGGTCTACCGGCCTATCAATTATGGCTGGTATAGACTCACCACCAGGGAAGATCACAACATCTCAGGCAGGTGGAGTCTCATCTCGGTCACCGCACCCCCCATTAGTGGCAGGACGCGACCGTACGTCGCCTTCGTCCCTTAGGAGGACAGGCGGCAAGCCCGCGCGGACGTCCGGACACCACGCTACGGCGCCAGGTGCCGTAATTTCACCGCACATGTCCATTGGGACTAGCGGGCAGTTTTCGTTCGAAAGACGGCGAACAAGCGGCAGGTCTGCGCGGGAGTCGCATAGTTCCGCAGCAGCGGCAGGCAGGCAGCGACATCTTATCACGGCACCCGAGCTCTTACCTCGACGAGGTACGGGCCAGTGATAGTTCTTATGGACCTGAGGAAACCGCCCTAACATCCGCATTTGGCGGAGATGGTCGTATAGAACGCATGGAACGCATGATGGAGCGTAACCTACAACAAAATCTCTAGCAGTAGGACACTATGCCCTCTAGTTAACCATATAACCATATAACAATTACAGCACGGAAACAGGCCATCTCGGCCCTTCCAGTCCGTGCCGAACAACCTTTTCCCTTTAGTCCCACCTGCCTGCACTCATACCATAACCCTCCATACCCTTCTCATCCATATGCCTATCCAATTTATTTTTAAATGATACCAACGAACCTGCCGCCACCACTTCCACTGGAAGCTCATTCCACACCGCCACCACTCCCTGAGTAAAGAAGTTCCCCCTCATGTTACCCCCAAACCTCTGTCCCCCAATTCTAAAGTCATGTCCTCGTGTTTGAATCCTCCCTATTCTCAAAGGGAAAAGCTTGTCCACATCAACTCTGTCTATCCCTCTCATCATTTTAAATACCTCTATCAAGTCCCTCCTTAACCATCTGCGCTCCAGAAAATAAAGACCCAATTTATCCAACCTATCCCTGCAACTCAGCTGTTGAAACCCAGGCAACATTCCAGTAAATCTCCTCCGTACCCTCTGCACCCTGTTGACATCCTTCCTATAATTGGGCGACCAAAACTGTACACCATACTCCAGACTTGGTCTCACCAACGCCCTGTACAATCTTAACATTACATCCCAGCCTCTATACTCAACGCTCTGACTTATTAAGGCCAGCATACCAAAAGCTTTCTTTACCACCCTATCTATATGAGATTCCACCTTCAAGGAACTATGCACGGTTATTCCCAGATCCCTCTGTTCAACTGTATTCTTCAATTCCCTACCGTTTACCATGTACGTCCTATTTTGATTTGTCCTGCCAAGGTGTAGCACCTCACATTTATCAGCATTAAACTCCATCTGCCATCTTTCAGCCCATTTTTCCAACTGGCCTAAATCACTCTGTAGACTTTGGAAATCCTCTTCATTATCCACAACACCCCCTATCTTGGTATCATCTGCATACTTACTAATCCAATTTACCACCCCTTCATCCAGATCATTGATGTACATGACAAACAACAAAGGACCCAACACAGATCCCTGAGGCACCCCACTAGTCATCTGCCTGCAACCCGACAAACAGCCATCCACCATTACCCTCTGGCTGCTCCCATTCAGCCACTGTTGAATGCATCTTGCTATTCCTGCATTTATACCCAACAGTTGAACCTTCTTAACCAACCTTCCATGAGGAACCTTGTCAAAGGCCTTACTGAAGTCCATATAGACAACATCCACGGCTTTACCCTCGTCAATTTCCCTAGTAACCTCTTCAAAAAATTCAAGAAGATTAGTCAAACATGACCTTCCAGGCATAAATCCATGTTGACTGTTCCTAATTAGACCCTCTTTATCCAGATACTTATATATATTATCTCTAAGTATCTTTTCCATTAATTTGCCCACCACTGAAGTCAAACTAACCGGTCTATGTGCTAGGTTTACTTTTAGAATCCTTTTAAAACAATGGAACAACATGCGCAGTACGCCAATCCTCGGGGACTATTCCCGTTTCTAATGACATTTGAAATATTTCTGTCATAGCCCCGGCTATTTCTACACTAAGTTCAAGGAGATTTTCGACGGGAGGAAATATATCCCCATCATCGATGGGAAGTGCAAGGGAGCAGACTGGGGAAGAGGAAGAAATATTAATACATTAACCTATGGCACCTGAAATTGCTCAGGAAGTACTCTTGGGAGTTGTATCCAAGTTCGCGCAACCTAACTCCTCGGGTCAACCTCTTAAACCCAAACTGGCGGCCAGTATTGATTTCCTTCCCACCCATCAACTACAAGATCAGGTCCTTACCGAAGCCATGAATCGGTACAAGGCTCCAAACAACTGCAACTCACTGAATGTGCTAACAGTGAATACACCTATTTGGGGTAATATCAGCCCAGGAATCAGAGCACAAGAAATAAAGTTGCAAAAGATTCTGAAGCTGCTTACATCGGGGATTACTGCGTATGCAAGATTGGTGGATGGGATGGAATTGACTACTTAACAAGAAGGTGCTCTTGCTTTACTGTGCAACATCCAGTATGAAATCAATGCGTTCCGGAAAGCTACCATCAAACCGACCCTCAACCCGAAGTTTGCGGGTTTATGCAAGGCATCCCCGATGCTACCACCAAGACAGTTGTTTGGGGAAGACCTTCCGAAACAGGTCAAGGATTTAGATGACCAAGCGAAGGCAGTTGGATTGATGAGGCCACATTCTTCGAACAGGCAGGCGTCACGGGGACTACCATACTCCAGACCTCGGGGGCCACCCGAAAGATCAGCAAAGATCTAGACGCCGGCAGCACCACATTATCAGCAACAACAACAGCAGAAGCCTCTTTTAGGATAAGGCCCTCAGCGGCCGGCGTGGAAGATGCAGCAGCCGCAAACCCCAGCACCTCCACGATACACCAAAAATGTCAAGGACCGCCGCTAACCATGGAGGTAAGGCGGTCTGGTTTTCATGCACGTTGCATGCATAACCTCACATATTGGTGGGAGATTGCGATTCTTTGAGGATGCATGGAATGCTATCACGTCAGATGTGTTTATATTACAAAGTATTCAGCGGTATGAACTTGAGTTCATAAATGAACAACTTCTCCCGCCTCAACATGTGCCAGACCGCAAGTTTGCACTTTCCAGTAAGGAAATGGCGGAAGGACATGCTAAAATATTGAGGCTACAAGACAAAGGGGTGATAGAAAGAACGATTCACGAACCAGTTGAGTTCGTATCCAACATCTTTACTAAATTCAAAAAAGATGGTGGATGGCGTGTCATTATTGATCTAACCCAATTGAATACCTTTGTAAAATACACCCATTTAAAAATGGACACGTTTGAAACAGCCAAATCATTGGTTTCTAAGGGCTGCTTCATGGCATGCATCGATTTAAAGATGCATACTATTCAGTATCCATACGGAAACATCACAGGAAGTTCTTGAAGTTTGTTTGGATAGATCAACTTTGGCAATATAGAGCTCTGCCTAATGGGCTTACTGCAGCCCCTAGATTATTTACCAAATTACTGAAGCCAGTGTTAGCAACACTGAGACAACACCATATAGTTATGGCCTATTTGGATGATATCCTAATTATAGGAGATACCATGGAATCAACAAAGTTGCCAGTCACAACTACTGCATCATTATTCCAAAAAATGGGGTTTATAATCCATCCTGACAAATCGAAGTTCTACCCATCACAGGTTATGAACTATTTGGGATTCACAATTGATACCAATCAAATGATTACTTCCATACCAACGAACAAAGCTATGGACATCATCGAGGCATGTAACACACTTGTCTGCACCAGTACACCAACAATTAGACATGCTGCTAAGGTAATTGGGAAATTGGTAGCCACATTTCCAGCTGCCCACTTTGGACCTTTACATTATCAAAATTTACAAAGATCCAAGATTTCAGCATTAAAATTGAATGCTGGGCCTTTCGATAGACATATGCATCTGCCAATCAAGGCAAAAATTGAGTTACAATAGTGGATTGACAATATTCGTAACTCATTTATGCCCATCATTGTGCCTCACCCGTCAGTGTATTTACAAACTGACGCAAGCTCCCATGGCTGGGGAGCTACTGACAACAATTCTAGTTGTGGTGGCAGATGGGACTCACAGGAATCAACCCTTTTGTTATCACAAGGGATGAATTATTTGGAGATGCTCGGACTACGAGCTTATTGTTCAAACCTTACTGGTACTCATGTCCGTCTCCAAATGGACAATACCACTGTGGTGGCATATTAAAATCATATGGGTGGTATCAGGTCAATTTCTTGCGATGAATTGGCTAATTCAGTTTGGCTCTGGTGCATAGAACAAAATATTTGGATATCAGCTACCTATCTTCCAGGTAAGCTCAATACAGTGGCGGACACCAGGTTACGAGTATTCAATGACAACATCGAATGGATGTTAAATCCCCAAATATTTACAAAAATAACAGCCAAATTTGGTAAACCGGATTTCGACCTTTTTGCGTCGAGGTTAAACCATCAGGTACCAACATATGTATCTTGGGAACCAGATCCTGGGGCAATAGCGATGGACGCTTTCTCGCTGCACTGGGGGAAATTGTATTTCTATGCATTTCCTCCATTTTGCCTCATCAGTCGGGTATTGCGGAAAATTAAATCGGATTCTGTAACAGGTATTTTAATCATACCTGACTGGCCTACACAACCATGGCATACGGTGGTCCTTGGGACGATTAGAGAACCATGGGCAATTTTGAAAATGTGCCCTGAATTGGTGACTAACCCCACTACAGGGGAATACCATCCGTGTCTCAGTCATTTGAACCAATTGGCCTGCAGGTTTTGAAGAGACCCCAGCTACAATATGGTCTCACACCAAGGACCATGGATACCATCGGAGCATCGTGCAGAGAGTCTACAAGACGGCAGTACCTAACGCAAATAAGAAAATGGGAGGTCTACTGCACTCGGATGAACATCTCATATGACTCTGTCACGATACCACGTGCTGGAATTTCTTGCGCGGTTGCACCATGACGAACACCTCAGCTACAGCGCCATCAACAGTGCCAGAAGCGCACTATCTTCCTACCTTTCCATCGAAGTAGGATCACACCAACTTGAGTCCAAATTGATGAGGGGTATTTTCAACTCAAACCCTCCCCGAGCACGTTACAACGTTACCTGGGGCATTGGGGTAGTGCTGACCCTACTCAAGACTTGGTCACCCAAGATTGGACCTCCACTGGACAAACTCACCTTGAAATTGGTGATGTTGATGGCGCTAACATCAGCGCAACAGGTACAGACCTTACATAAAATCAATATCGACAAAATGGTCTCTACCCCGGAGAGAGTAACTTTTTACATTGATGAGTTACTGAAGCAGCACAGACCTGGATTTACAGGGCTGCAGCTGTTTTTTTTCCGGCACACCCCGCTGATGTGAGGCTCTGCTTAGCCACCCATATCCGTCACTACATAAAAGTGACGCGTACCCTAAAGGGAATGGAAAGGAACCTGCTGATAAGCCATAAGAAGCCACATCATTGGGTGACGGTGCAGACGACCTCCAGGTGGCTCAGGGTCGTGTTGGATGCAGCAGGTATTGATATTAATATCTTTAAATCCCATTCTACCAGGGCTGCATCCACATCGGCGGCGAGGGTCATGGAGGTGCCCATGGACCATATTCTTGCCACAGCGGGCTGGGCTAGCGAAGCTACTTTTCAACGGTTTTACAATAAACCTGTTACCGCTCCTGTTATGTTCGCTGAGGCCGCGCTGAGCGCTGGTCAGCAACATACAGTTATCCCCGAGTAAGGGTTTTTTTGTTTGTGATTAATAAACATTATTCTTTTTCAGTACATTCAGTCTGAAATATGTTTATATATTCCTTCGATCAATATTGTGGCCGTGAGAGAGCATGGACGTGATCCAGGGCATGTAATTACAGAGCTTTGAAATCTTCACGAAGTCACTCACGTGACTCCGAAATGAAATAGTACGATTAAATGAGAACTTACCAGTTTGACGTTTGATCTTTATTTTATGATGAGTTGCGAAGAGGGATTTCGTGCCCTCCGCTCCCAACCCTCTACTATAAGGTCAACTGGTATATAGATTATCTTTGTCTCTTACTATAACAAGTCATTTTTGTTGTTGTTGGTTCCGTGATACCACACCGCTACTTTGAAGAATGTCGCGCATGCGTGCTGGCGGGGTCTTCACGAAATCCCTCATCGCAACTCGTCATAAAATAAAGATCAAACTCCAAACTGGTAACTTCTCGTTTAATCTTACTATTATTGTTTAGTTTCTATTCTTTTTTTTAATGTGCTGCATTGGCAAGAAACATTTCAATACACCAATTGGTGGATGTGACCAATAAAATAACCTTTGAACGTTTGAACCTTAAACCCTCTAAAGCCTCTAAACCCCTAAATCCCCTCTTCATCCCTCAGAAACCCTCTAAACCCCCTCTAACCCCCTCTAATCCCCCAAACCCTCTAAACACCATGGAAACCCATGTAAACCCCTTTTAACCCCACTAAACCCCCTCTAAATCCCTCAAAACGCCTCTGAAACCGTTCTAACCATATATAATTCCTATAAACGCATACAAACCCCTCTAAACCCCTCGAAATCAACTATAAACCCATCTAAACCCCATATAATCCGCCTATAAATCCCTCTAAACGCCCTCTAAACAAATCTAAAGCACTCTAACCCTCTCCAAACAGCATCTGAACCCCGTCTAAATCCCTCTAACCCCCTGTCAATACCATTTAAACCACTCTAATTCCCTCTAAATACCATCTATACCACTCCCAACCCCTCTAAACCCCATCTAAACCCATCTAACCCCCTCTAAACCCGTCTAAACCCCCTCTAAACCCGTTTAACCCCCTATGAATTCATCAAAACCCCTCAAACCCCCCTCTAGCCCCCTCTAAAGCCCCTTAAACCCATATAAACCACCTCTAAACAACTCTAAAGCCCTCTAAATTCCTCGAAACCCTTCTAAACAAACTCTAAACCCCTCTAATCCCCTCCAAACAACTTTCACACCTCTAAACTCCTCCAAACACCCATCTAAACCGCTCTAAAGCCGCTCTAAATCCCACTAAACTCCCTCTGAATCCCTCAAACCCGTTCTAACGCCACTCTAAACCCCCCCATAAACCCCCGCTAAACCCATCTAAACCACCTTTAAACCCCGCTAACACCCCCTAAACGCCGCTAAACACTCTCTAAACCCATCTGAACAATCTAAATCCCACTAAGCCCCTGTAATCCCCTCTAAATACCATCTAAACCACTCTCAGCGCCCTCTAAACCTCTCTAAACCCCTCTAAACCCGCAATAAATCCGTCTCAACCCCATTAAACCCCTCTGAATCCCTCAACACCGTTCTAAACCCGAACCCCCCCTCATCCCTTCTAAACCCATGTAAAGCCCCTCTGAAACCGTCTATACGCCCTAGAAACACATCTAAGCCCATTTGAAACCCCTCTATACTCCTCCAAACCCATCTAAACCCCTCTAATCCCCATCTGATTCCCTTTAAACGCCTATAAACCCATCTATACCACCTCTAACCCCTCTAAACCCCCTTAAAACACATGTAAACTACTGTAAACCCCTGAACCCTTGTAAAACCCCCTTAACCTTTCGAAACCCCTCTAAACACATCTAAACCCCTTTAAACCGCTCTAAAACCACCTGAATATCTCTAAACCACACTAAACCGCAATAAATATCCTCTAAACCCGCTCTGTATCACTCTAAACCCCTCAAACCCCTCGACACCTCATTAAACCCCCTCTGATTTCATCAAAACCCCGTCTAACCCACTGTAACACCCCATGAACCCTTCTAAACCCCTCTAAACTAATTTAAACTCCTCTAAACCTCTCTAACCCCTCGAAACCCCCCAGTAACGCCACTAAATCCCATTTACATCCCTCAAAAGCCCTATAAACTCTCTCTAATCCCCCGCTCTAAACCCCCTGTAAACACTCTAAACCCCATCTAAACTCCATAAAAACCCCACTAACCTTCCTCTATATCCCACAAAACGTCTCTGAAACCCTTCTAACCCCATATAATTCCTATAAACCCTATATAAACCCCTCTAAACTCCCTCTAAACTACTCTAAAGCACTCTAAACACCTCCAGCAGCATCTAAACCTCCTCTAAAGCCCATGTAAAACCCCTCTAAACCCCTCTAATCCCCTGTAAATACAATTTGAACCTCTCTACACCTACTCTAAAACCCTTAAAACCACACTAAACCCACTCTACTTCCTTCTAAACCACACTAAACGCCCTCTGAATCCCTCAAAACCGTTCTAAACCCCCTCTAACCTCCCCTCTTACCTCCCCAAACCACTTTAAACCCCTCTCAACCCCCTATAAATCCATCTAAACGCCTCCAAACCCATGTAAACCACATCTAAACCTCTCTATACCCCTCTAAACCCCTTTAAACCCCACTGACCCCCTCAAAACCCCGCAAACCCCCTCTAACTCCCTCTAAACCCCCCTAAACCACTTCTAAACAACCATAAAACCCTCTACATTCCTCTAATCCCCTCTAAATCCCCTCTATACCCCTCTAACCCCCTCTAAATGTCCTTCAAACCTCCAAACCCCTCTAAGCCCCCTCTAAACCCCACTAAACCACTAAACCACCCTAAACCCTCTAAAGATGCTCTAAATCCCCCAAAACCTCAGTAAACCCCCTCTGAATCCCTCAAACCCGTTCTAAAGCCACTGTAGCCTTCCCTACCCCCCTCTAAACCCCTCAAAATTCTAAATACACTTCTAAATACTCTCTAAACCCGCTCTTAATCCCTCTAAATCCCTCTAAACTCCACTAAACCCCACTAAACCCCACCTGAATCCCTCAAAATCCCTCTAAACTCGTCTAAACCCCATCTAAATCCCCCTAAACATCTCCAAACCCATCTAAACCACATCTAAACCCCATAAACCTCTCTAAACCCCATTAAACCCCCTCTGAATTCCTCTAAACCCCTCAAACCCCCTCAAACCCTCCCTAAACCCCCCATAAACTCATCTAACCCCCTGTAAACCCATCTAAACTCCTCTAAACCCCTCCAAACCCGTCCAAACCCCCTAGTAACACCGCTAAATCCCTTCTACATTCCTCAAAAGCCCTATTAACCCACTCTAATCCCCTCTAAACCCCCTGTAAACACTCGAAACCCCTCGAAACCCCTCTTAACACCACTAAACTCCCTCTATACCCCACAAGACGCCGCCGAAACCCTTATAACCCCACCTAATTCCTATAACCCCATATAAACCGCTCTAAACCCCCTCTAAGCAACTCTAAGACCGTCTAAACCCCTCTAAACAGCATCTAAACCCCTGCTGAAACCCCTCTAAACCCCTCTAATCCCCTGTAAATATCATTTGAACCACTCGCAACCCCCTCTAAAACCCTCGAAACTATACTAAACCCGCTCTACTTCCTTCAAAACCACTTAACGTCCTCTGAAGCCCTCAAAACCGTTCTAAAGCCCTTCTGACCTCCACTAAACCCCTCTAAACCCCTCTCAACCCCCTCTATATCCATCTAAACGCCTCCAAACCCATGTAAACCACATGTAAACCTCTCTAAACCTCTCTAAACCCCACTAACCCCCCTCTGAATTCCTGAAAACCCCACAAGACCCCCTCTAACTCCTCTAAACCTCCCTACACCCCTCTAAACCACCTCTAAACAACTCTAAACCCCTCTAAATCACTCTAAACCCCCTCTATACCACTAGTCCCCTCTAAATACCCTTCAAACCTCTAAACACCCTCTAAGACCCCTCTAAACCCCATTTAAACCACACTAAAGCCGCTAAATCCATCGAAACCACACTAACCCCCCTCTGAATCCTTCAAACCCGTTTTCCTAGAAACAACTCTAACCCCCTCTGAATCCTTCAAAGCCACTATAACCTTCCCTAACCTCCTCTAAATCCCTCTAAATCCCTCCAAACCCCCCTCTAAATCCCTCTAAACGCTTTCAAGCCCAGCTAAACCAGCTCCACACCCCTCTAAACCGCTCTAAACCCCACTAAACCCGCTTTAAATTCCTCAAAACCCACCTAAACCCCGTCTAACCCCCTATAAACTCAGCTAAACCACTCTAAACACATCACAACCCCTCTAAACCCACCCAAATACCTTTACACACTCTAAACCCCTCTAAGCCCCTATTAACCCCAGCAAATCCCCTCTACGCCCATCTAAAATCCCTATAAACCATCTAAACCCCCTCTAAACCACTCTTAACCCCACTAAACCCTCTAAATCCCACAAAACGTCACTAAACCTATTTCGAACCCCATCTCATCCCTCTAAACCTCATACAAACCCCTCTAAACCCCCTCAGTCAACTCTAAACGCATCTAAACCACCTATAACCCCCATATAATTCACTTGAAACCCCCTCTAAAACTCCTCTAAACCCCCTCTAATCCCCTGAATACCACTCTACGCCCACCTAAACCCTCTAAACCATCTAAACGCCCTCTACACCCCGCTGAACACCCTCTAATCCCATCTAAACCCCCTCTAGCACCCTCTAAGTCCATGTTATCCCCTCTAAATACCTTCTAAAGGGAAGGCAATGCAGGCAAATTTCTTTATATAGCAGCATTCGTGCTAGCAGCAATTCACAGTGCTTTACAAAAGAAACAAAAGAATAACATAGTAAAAAGACTACAGAAAAACCATACAACACAGGAGAACAAAATAGCCAATTATCAAAAATTACACAACAAGCAATAAGACAAATGCATGAATAGTAAAACAAAGTCACTAAAACAATAAAACGTTTTTAAAAGCACATAAAAGGGTTAAGATTAGAAGGGTAGGATTACCTGCATGTTGGGTTATGGAAAAGCTACAGTAAATGTTTTTAGGTCTGATTTAAATGAGCTTACAGTCCATACACACCGCAGGTGTTCATGGAGCTTGTTCCACAGGTGAGGAGCATAAAAACTGAACGCTGCTTCAGCCTTTTTAGTTCTGACCCTGGGAACACAGAGTAAACCTGTCCCTGAAGACCTGAGGAGTCTAGGTGCCTGATGTACAACAAGTAGACCAGAGATGCATTTTGGACCCAGACCATTAAGTGTCTTGTAGGCCAGTAACAGAATTTTAAAAGCTATCCTTTTACACACAGGGAGCCAGTGCAAAGATTTAAGGACAGGTGTAATGTGGTCCATTTTCTTGGTGTTGATCAAGACTCTGGCAGCAGCATTCTGGATAAGCTGCAGTTGTTTAATTGATTTTTACTGAGACCTGTAAGGATATCATTACAATATTCTAACCTACTGAAGATATATGCATGAACAAGTTTTTCAGTGTCTCCGTTGGAAAGAAATCCCTTGATTCTTGCAATGTTTTTAGATGGTAATAGGCAGATTTGGTAACACCTGCCAATCCCAGCCCCCTCTAAACCCCTCTACGCCCCTCTAAACCCAATGTAAATCCATCTAAACCCCATTAAACCCGCTCTGAATCCTTCAAAACCGTTCCAATCCCCAACCTCCCGTAAACCCCTCTAAACCTCTGTGAAGCCCCTCTAACACCCTCTATATCCCCTATAAACACATCTAGGCCCATCGGAACCATATCTAAACAGCGCTATACTCCTCCAGACCCATCTACACCCCTCTACACCCCTCTAAAACCCATCCGGATCCCTCTAAACGCCTCTAAACCCATCTACGCCACCTCTAACCACCATAAACCCATGTAAATCACTGTAAATTCCTCTGAATTCGTCAAAACCCATCTAAATCCAGTCTAACCACCTATAAACCCCGATAAACTCCTCTAAACCTCTCTAAACACATCTCAACCACTGTAAACCACTCCAAACCCCTCTACATACTCTAAACCCCTCTAAACCTATATTAACTCCACTATATCCCCTCTGAAACTCATATAAACCCTCTAAAGCCCAACTAAACCCCACTAAACTCCTCTAAATCCCACAAAACCCCTCTAAACCCATTTCTAACTACATCTAATCCCTCTAAGCATCTAAACCACCTATAACCCCCCTATAATTAACACTAAACCACTCTAAACCCATTTAAACCCCTCTAAACCCGTTATACCCCTATTAACCCCACTGAATCCCCACTACATCCCTCAAAACCCTCTCGAAACACCCCATAACTCCTCTAAACATATCTAAACTCCTTTAAACCCCTCCAAATCCCTCTAACCCCTCAACCCGAGTAAACACCTAGTAACCCCACTAAGTCCCACAAAACGCATCTAAATCCCGTCTAATCCCACCTAATCCCTCTACACCCGCCTAAATCAAATCAACCCATCTAAACACCCATAAACACCCTGTGAATCCCTCTAAACCCCTGAAAATGAATGTAAACCCTTCTAGACCCCACTAAACCCCGCTAAACGCCACTGCAACCCCTCTATACTCCTCCAAGCCCCCCGTATACCCCTCTAAAGTACATATAAACGCACTAAAGCCACCTGAACACCTCTAAACACCCCCTAAACCCATCTAAACCCAACTAATTCAACCACTATCGCCACGAAATACCCTTTACACACTCTAAACTCCATTAAACCCCCACAAAACCGTAATAGACCCCTACCTCCCCTAACCCCGCTAAACCCCTGTAAAGCCCCTCTAAAACCCTGTATACTCCATGTCAACAATTCTAAACCCTTCTATACTCGTCCCAACCCAGCTAAACCCATTCTATACCCCTCTAAACCTCTCTAACCCCCAATAGATCCCTCTAAACGCCTCTAAACCCATCTCACCCACCTCTAACTCGCTCTAAACCCGTCTAAACCACTCTAACCCCCCACTAAACACACTCTGAATTCCTCAAAACCCGTCAACCCCCATCTCACCTCCTCTAAACCCCCTTTAAATCCTTGTAAACCACAGTAAACACAGAAAAAAATCTCTAAACCCCTCTAAACCCCTCTAAACCCCACTAAAGACCGCTACACACATCAAAACCCCTCTAAAGCCCTCTAAACCCCTGTAAAATTCTCTAAACACCTCTAAACCCCCCTAATGCCCCCATAATTAACTCTAAAACCGTCTAAACCCCCTAAAAACGGCCGATAAATCCATCTAAACCCAAACCCGCTCTAAAACCCCTGAAAACCACTGTACACCACTTTAAACCCTCTAAACCCCTCTCAAGACTCCCCTCTTAACCCCTATAAACCATCTAAACCCCCGCTTAACCACACTAACCCCCCTCTAAATCCCTGTAAACGCATCCAAAACCTTTCTAACCCCATCTAATCAATCGAAACCCATCTAAACCCCCTATAAAACTCCCTCTATACCACTCTAAGCCACTCTAAATTCATGAAAATAACTGTAAACCCTTCTAGACCCATCTAACCACCTCGAAACGCCCAGTAAACCCATCTAAACTCCTCCACGCCCCCTCTATACCCGTATAAAGCCCTCAACAAATCAAAAAACATCTAAATTTCTCTAAACAGCCTCTAAGCCGATCTAACCCTCTACACATCTCTAAACCCCTCTAAACACACTTTAAACCCCCTCTAACCCATCTAAACACCTTTAAACCCCTCTAATGCCTCTAACCCCATCTAATTCCTCTAAACCCCAGATAAACCCCTCTAAACCCCCCCCTCGAAATCAACTCTAAACCCCTCTAAACGTCTTATAAAACCCTATATACACAAACCCCCTGTAAACCCCTGATAACCATTGTAAACCCGTCTGAACTCTAAACACCTCAAAACACATCGAAATCCCTCTAAACCCCTCTAAACCCCTCTGAACCCTTCTAAACCCCTCTACATCCATCAGACCCCCTATCAACGCTCTCTAAAGCCCTCGAACCCCCCTATAAAACCCATATAACCCCCCTCTAAATCCCTCTAAACACCTCTAAACCCACCTAAACCACATCTGAACCCCTCAAACCCCTCTAAACCCCATTAACCCCCCTCTGAATTCCTCAAAAACCCTTAAAACCCACTCTAACCCCCTCTAAACCCACATAAACCCACTCTAAACACCTCTAAACACCTCTAAACAACCTATAAACACTAAATCCCTTCTAAAGCCCTCTACACCCCCCTTAACCCCACTAAACTCCCTCTAAATCCCTCCAAGACCCCTCTAAAACCCGATAAACTCCTCTAATCCCCTCTAAATACCATCTACATCACTCTAAACCCCCTCTAAAACCTTCTAACCACTCTAATCCGCTCTAAATCTGCTCTAAACCACTCTAAACCCCATTAAACCCCCTCTGAATCCCTCAATCCCTAAACCACCTATAGCCCCCCTATAATTAAACCCCTCTAAACCCCCTCTAATCCCCTGAATACCACTATAAACCTTGCTAAATCTCCCTAAACCCTCTAAACGCCCTCTAAGCCCCGCTAAACACCTTCTAAACACATCTATACCCAAAACCCTAAAAGGCCCTGTTATCCCCTCTAAATACTATCTAAACCACTCGCAACCCCCTCTAAACACCTCTAAACCCCCCTAAACCCGCACTAAATTTCTCTAAACCCCATTAAAAGCCTCTAAGCTCCTCAAAACCGTTCTAAATCCCAACCTCCCCTAAGCCCCTCTAAAACCATCTATACCCCCTATAAACATATCTAGCCCCATCTGAGCCAATTGTGAACCCCTCTACACTCCTCCAAACCCCTCTGAACCTCCCTGAGCCCCCTCTTAACCCCCTCTGAATCCCTCTATACTCCTCCAAACCCATCTAAACCCATCTAAACCCATTCTAAACCCATTCTAAACCCATTCTAAACGCCTCTAAATCAAATCTAAACCCATCTAATTCCCTTATAAACCCCCCTAAAAATCACACTTATACCCTCTAAACCCCTGAAAAACACCGTGATCCCTTCCAAGCCCCTCCAACCCCTTCTAAACCCCCCCTCGAAACACCTCTAAACCCTTCGAGTCGCCTCTAAACCCCTCTAAACCACGTCTGAATAAGGAAACCGCTCCAAACTCCTCTAAACACACTCTAAATCCATCTAAATCCCTCTAAAACCATCTAAACGCCTCCAATCCTCTATAAATACACTCTAAACCGCGCTAAACCCCTCGACACTCCACCAAACCCCTCTAAGCCACTAGACCACAATAAACCCGCTCTAAATCTCTCAAAACCGCTCTAAACTCGCTCTAACCCCCTCTGAACACCATTAAACCCCCTCTGAATCCTTCAAAACCGTTCTAAATCCCACCCTCCACTAAATCCTTCTAAACCCCTCTAAAGCCCATCTAAAACCCTCTATAACCCCTATAAGTACATCTAGGCACATCTGAACCATAACTAGACCGCACTATACTCCTCCAGATTCATCTAAACCCCTCTAAACCCCTTACGAAACACCCTAAACGCCTCTAAACCCATCTAAACAACCTCGACCCACTCTAAACCCCCTGTAAATCACAATAAACTCCTCTGAATTCCTCAAAACCCATTTACACCCAGTCTAACCACCTATAAACCCCGCTAACCCCCTCTAAACACTTCTCAACCCCTCTAAACCACTCCAAACCCCTCTACACACTCTAAACCCCTATTAACACCACTAAATACCCTCGGCACCCTCTAAAACCCCTATAAACTCACTAAACACTCATTAGCCCCTTCTAAACCCCTCTTAACCCCACTAAACTCCCTCTAAGTCCCACAAAACGCCTCTAAAACCATTTCTAGCCCTATCTATTCCCTCTAAACCTCATACAAACCCCTCTAAACCCACTAAATCAACTATAAATACATCTAAACCATCTACAACACCCCTTTAATTCACTCTAAAACACTCTAAACCTCCTCTAAACCCCCTCTAATCCCCTGAGTACCACTGTAAACCTTCCTAAACCCCTCTAAACCCTCTAAATGCCATCTACACCCCGCAAAACACCCTCTAAACACATCTAAACCCCTCTAAAACACTCTGAGCCACTGTTACCCCTCTACATACCCTCTAAACCACTCGCAACCCCCTCTAAACCACTTTACACCCCTCTAAACCCGCTTTAAATCCCTGTGAACCCCATTAAACCACTCTGAATTCCTCAAAACCGTTCTAAACCCCAACCCCCCCTAAGCTCCTCTTAAACCCCCTATACCCCATATGAAACATCTGACCTACTTCTAAACCCATCTAACCCCCTCTACACCCCACTAAACCCCTTCTGATTTCCTCAGAATCCCTCAACGCCCCCCCTAACCCACTCTAAGTCCCCTCTACATCCCTCAAAACACCTATAACCCAATATAATCCTCTCTAAACCCCCCTCTAAACCCCCTCTAAATCCAATAAACTCCCTTTAAATCCCACAAAACGCCTCTAAACTCCTTCTTATCCCAAGTAATCCCTCTAAACCCGCCTAAATCAAATCATATAACCTTATAACCATATAACCATAGAACAATTACAGCACGGAAACAGGCCCTCTCGGCCCTTCCAGTCCGTGCCGACCATTTAGTTTCCCCTAGTCCCATCTACCTGCACTGAGACCATACCCCTCCATTCCCTTCCCGTCCATATACCTATCCACTTTACTTTTAAATGTTAAAATCGATCTTGCCTCCACCACTTCTGCTGGAAGCTCATTCCACACAGACTCCACTCTCTGAGTATAGAAGTTCCCCCTCATGTTACCCCTAAACTCTGTCCCTTAATTCTCATGTCGTGCCCTCTTGTTTGAATCTTCCCTACCCTCAATGGGAAGAATTTATCCACGTCAACTCTGTCTATCCCTTTCATCATTTTAAAGACATCAATCAAATCCCCTCTTAACCGTCTGCGCTCCACAGAATAAATACCTAACTTGTTCAACCTTTCTATGTAACTTAGTTGCTGGAACCCAGGCGACATTCTTGTAAATCTCCTCTGTACTCTCTCTATTGTGTTGACTTCCTTCCTATAATTAGGCGACCAAAATTGTATACCATTCTCCAGAATTGGTCTCACCACTTCCTTGTACTATTTTAACATTACTTCCTTACTCCTGTATTCAATGCTCTGAGTCATAAATGCCAGCACACCAAAAGCTTTCTTTACCACCATATCTACCTGTGATTCCACATTCAGGGAACTATGCACAGTTATTCCTAGATCCCTCTGTTCCACAGCATTCCTCAATTCCCTACCATTTACCATGTACGTCCTATTTCCATTTGTCCTGCCAAGATGTAGCACCTCACACTTATCACCATTAAACTCCATCAGCCATCTTTCAGCCCACACTTCCAAATGGCCCAAATCTCTCTGTTGACTTTAAAAATCTACTTCATTATCCACAACACCACCTATATCACCATCATCTACATGCTTACTTATCCAATCCCCCGCCCCCCCCATCATCCAGATCATTGATGTACATGACAAACAACAGTGGACCCAACACAGATCCTTGAGGCACGCCACCGGTCACCGGCTTCCAACCTGAAAATCAGCCACCACCATTAATATCTGGCATCTCCATTCAGCCACTGTTGAATCCATGTTGCTACTCCGCCAGTAACACCGAAAGATTGAACCTTCTTAACCAACCTTCCATGGGGAACCTTGTCAAAGGCCTCACTGCAATCCATATAGACAACATCCACTGCTTTACCCTCATCAATTTCCCTAGTAACCTCTTCAGAAAATTCAAGAAGGTTTGTCAAACATGACCCTCCAGGCACAAATCCATGTTGACTGTTCCTGATCAGACTCTGTTTATCCAGATGCTTATATATATATCTATATATATATATATATATATATTATCTCTAAGTGTCCTTTCCATTAGTTTGCCCACCACTGACGTCAAAGTAACAGGTCGATAATTGCTAGGTTTATTCTTTGAACCCTTTTTAAACAATGGAACAACACGCACAGTACGCCAATCCTCCGGCCCTATCCCCGTTTCTAATGTCATTTGAAATATTTCTTTCATAGCCCCTGCTATTTCTACAATAACTTCCCTCAATGTCCCAGGGAATATCCTGTCAGGACCTGGAGACTTATCCACTTTTATATTTTTCAAAAGTGTCAGCACTTCCTCCTCTTTGAATCTCATAGTTTCCATAGCTACTCTACTTTTTTCCCCTTACTTCACATAATTCAATATCCTTCTCCTTGGTGAATACCGAAGAAAATAAATTGTTCAATATCTACCCCATTTCTTTTGGCTCTGCATCACCCCCATCTATTTTGTTCATTCTGGCTCTCTAATGGTCCAATTTTATCCCACGTTATCCTTTTGCTATTAATATAGCTGTAGAAACCCTTTGGATGTACTTTCACCTTTCTTGCCAAAGCTACCTCATATCTTCTTTCGCCTTTCTAATTTATTTCTTAAGATTATTTTTACACTCTTTATACTCCTCTAGCATCTCATTTACTCCATGCCTCCTATAATTATTGTAGATATCTCTCTTTTTTCGAACCAATTGTCCAATTTCCCTTGAAAACCATGGCTCTTTCCAATTTTTACTATTTCCTATCAACCGAACAATTTTTATTATTTCCTATCCCCTCTATATGTCCTCAATTCCTCTTCTACATCCTCAAGAGGGGATTTGATTGAGGTCTTTAAAATGATGAAAGGGATAGACAGAGTTCACGTGGATAAACTTTTTTCCCATTGAGGGTAGGGAAGATTCAAACAAGAGGGCATGACATGAGAATTAAGGGACAGTAGTTTAGGGGTAACATGAGGGGGAACTTCTATATTCAGAGAGTGGTGGCTGTGTGGAATGAGCTTCCAGCAGAAGTGGTGGAGGCAGGATCGATTTTAACATTTAAAAGTAAAGTGGATAGGTATATGGACGGGAAGGGAATGGAGCGTTATGGTCTGAGTGCAGGTAGATTGGGCTAGGGGAAAATAAATGGTCGGCACGGACTGGAAGGGCCGAGAGGGCCTGTTTCCGTGCTGTAATTGTTCTATGGTTTATATATGGTTAAACACTCTCTACATCCTCTAAACCCCATATACACTACATCTAAATCCCCTTAGATCAACTCCAACCCCCTATAAATCATTTTAAACCCCCACGAAACCCTCTAATCCCCCATAAACCCCTCCAAACCCCAATAACCCCATCTAAACCCCTCTAAACCCTTTAATCCCCGCTAAACCTCTCCAAACCCCTATCATCCCCTCTAAACCACCTCAAACCCCCTCTACTCCTATAAACCCCCATAATCCCATTCTAAACAAACCCCCTCTAAACCACCTAAACCCACTATCAACCCCTCTAAAAAATCCCCCTACTCTCACAACCCCTCTAAACATCTCTAACCTGCTCTAAACCCCTCTAAACACCTTTAAACTCCGTCTAATCCCGAGAAAACCCGCTGTAAACACATGCAAACCCCTGTAAACTACTTTAAAACCTTCGAAACCCCTCTAAACCCCCTCTAAATGGCTCTAAACCCACTCCAAACCACTGTAAATCACTGTAAACCCATCTAAACTCCTCTACACCCTTCAAAACCGTTCTAAACCCTTCTAAACCCTTTAGACTACCCCTAATCCCCTCTAACCTCCCCTCAACCACCCTAAACCCATTCTCAATCCCTCTAAACCATTCTAGGCTCATGTAAACCCCACTTAAAACCCTCTAAACCCCCTCTAAATCCTTGGAAACACTTCTAAACCATTTAAACCCATCTAAACTATTCCCCTTTAACCCCCCTCTAAAGCATTCTAAACCCCATCTAAACCAGTCTAACCCCTTATAAACCCCTCGTAACACTTTAAACCGCTCTAAACTCCCTCTAAACCACTCGAACCCCACTAACCGATTAGACTAAACCCATTCTAGCCCATGTAACCCGTCTAAAACCCTTTACACTCTTCTGAGCCCAAATGCCTCTGAACACCCTGTAAACCATTTGTAAACCCTGTAAACTCCCCCCCCCCAAACCCATCTAAAGCCCACTAACATCTTCTAAACCCTCTAAACACCCCCTGGACCCCTCTAAACACCTCTAAACCCCTCTAAAGCACATCTAAACCCCATCTCAACCCATCTAAACCCCTCTAAACCCCTCTAAATCCCATGTAAACCAACTGAAAACACTGTAACCCCTTCTAAACACCATAGAACCCCCTCTAAACTCCTAGAAAACACCATAATCGCATTCTAAACCCCTCTAAACCAATACAAATCCCCTCTAAATCCCTCTAAATCCCTCTAAACGCCCTCTAAACCTAAGAAACCCCGCTGTAAACACTTGTAATAGTAAGATTAAACGAGAACTTACCAGTTTGAAGATTGACCTTTATTATATGAGGAGTTACGATGAGGGATTTCGTGAAGAACCCGCCAGCACGCATGCGCGACATTCTTCAAAGCTGCGGTGTGGAATCACAGAACCAACAAACAAAGACATGACTTGTTATAGTAAGATTGAAGAGCCTACTTACCAGTTGACTCTATGATCGAGGGTTGGGAGCGGAGGGCACGAAATCCCTCATCGCAACTCCTCATAAAATAAAGATCAAACTTCAAACTGGTAAGTTCTCGTTTAATCTTACTATTTCATTTCGGAGTCACGTGAGTGAAGACTTCAAAGCTCTGTGATTTCATGCCCTGGACCACGTCCATGCTCTCACACTATAAGGATGGATAGGAGTAATCATGTTTTCAGACTGGATGTACTGAAAAAATAATAATGTTTATTAATTCTAACAAAGAAAACCCCTCACTGGGGAGTAGCTGTATGTTCTTGACCCGCATGCAGCACGGCCTCCGCGAACATAACAGGAGCGGCAACAGGTTTGTTGTAAAACCGCTGAAAAGTGGCTTCACTAGCCCATCCCGCTGTGGCAAGAATATGGTCCATGGGCAACTCCATGACCTTTGCTGCCGACGTCGATGCAGCCCTGGTGGAATGGGATTAGTGTCAATACCTGGTGTGTCCAAGACGATCCTAAGCCATCTGGAGATCGTCTGAACCGACACTCTATGGTGTGGTTTTTTGTGGCTGATCAGCAAAAATTCCTCCATTCCACTTAAATTCCGCGTCACTTTTATATAGTGGCGGATATGGGTGGCTAAACATAGCCTTGCATCAGCGGGGTATGCTGGAAACACCAGCTGCAGCCCTGTGAACCCAGGTCTGTGCTGCTTTAGTAATTCATCAATATAGCAAATTACTTTCTCCGGGGTAGACACCATTCTGTCAATCTTGATCTTTTGTAGAGTCTGTAACCCGTTGTGCTGAGGTAAGTGCCAATAACATCACCAGCTTCAGGGTGAGTTTGTCCAAAGCGAGTCCAGCCATAGGCGACGATGTCCTGAGTAGTGTTAACACTATCCCAATGTCCCAGGTAACATTGTAACAGGGTCGGGGTGGATTAGAATTGAATATGCCCCGCATCAATTTGGACACCAGTTTATTGGATCCTACTTCGATATTGAGGTAGAATGATAGCGCACTCCTGCCGCTATTGATGGCACTGTAGCTGAGGTGTTCATCATGGTACAACCAGCAAGAAATTCCAGCACATCTGATATGGTGACGGAGACATATGCAATGTTCATGCGGCCGCAGTAGGTTTCCCATTTCCTTACTTTCGTCAAATATTGCCGTCTTGAAGACTCCCTGCATGATGCTCCAATTGTATCCATCGTCCTCGATGAGAGACCATACTGCAGTAATGTCTATTCAAAACCTGCAAGCCATAATTTCAAATGACTGGCAGGGATGATATTCCCCTGTAACAGGGTTCGTCACCAACTGCGGGCAATTCTCTAAGAGAGCCCATGGTTCACTTATCATTAAAAGGACCACCGGATACCATGGCTGTGTAGGCCAGTCGGGTATGATAAGAACGCTTTAGCAGCATCTGACTGGATTTTCCGCAATACCCGACTGATGAGGCAAAATGGAGGAAAGGCGTAGAAAAGCCATTTCCCCCAGGTCTAGCGAGAAAGCGTCCATCGCCATTTCCCAGGATCTGGTTCCCACGATACATATGTTGATACCTGATGGTTTAACCGTGACGCGAAAAGGTCAATATTCGGTTTAGCAAATTTGGCTATAATTTTGGTGAATATTTGGGGATTTAACATCCATTCAATGTTATCATTAAATGTTCGTGACCTGGTCTCCGCCACTGTGTTGAGCTTACCTGGTATATGGGTAGCTGAAATCCAAACATTCCGTTGTATGCACCAGAGCCAAGTTGTATTAGCCAATTCATCACATGAATTTGACCTGGTACCGCCCATATGATTTAAATATGCCAACGCAGTGGTGTTGTCTATTTGGAGACGGACATAAGTGTCAGTAATATTTGAACAATAAGCTCTAAGTCCGTGGAATGCTCCTAGTATCTCCAAATAATTTATCCCTTGTGATAACAAAAGGGTAGATTCAAGTGAGTGCCATCTGCCCCCACAACCAGAGTTGTTATCAGTAGCTCCCCAGCCATGGGAGCTTGCGCCTGTTTGTAAGTACATCAACGAACGAGGCACAATGATGGGTTTGAATGAGTCACGGATGTTGTCAATCCACCATTGTAACTTTTTTGCCTTAAATGGCAGCTGCATGGGTCTATCAACGTGTTCAGCATTCAATTTTAATGCTGAAATCTTGGATCTTTGCAACTTTTGTTAATGTAAAGGTCCGAATTGAGCAGCTGGAAAAGCTCCTACCATTTTCCCAATTACCTTGGCAGCTTGTCTGATTGATGGTATACTGGCGCAGACCAGATTATTACATGCTTCAATGATATCCCCAACTTTGTTAATTGGAATGGTGGTAATCATTCGATTGTAGTCAATCGTAAATCCCAGATAGTCCATGATCTGTGAAGGACAGAACTTCGATTTATCTGGATGGATAATAAATCCAATTTTTTGAAACAATGTCACAGAGGCTGTAACTGCCAAATTTGTTGATTCCAAAGTATTCCCAATAATTAGGATATCATCCAAGTAAGCCATGACCGTATGGTTTTGCTTCCTCAGTGTTGCTAACACTGGCTTGAGTAATTTAGTGAACAATCTAGGAGCTGTGGTAAGCCCATTCGGCAAAGCTCTGTATTGTCAAAGTTGATCCATCCAGGTAAATGTTTAGAACTTCCTGTGATGTTTCCGAATGGATACCGAATAGTATGCATCTTTTAAATCAATGCATGCCATGAATCAGCCCTTGGAAACCAAAGATTTGGCTGTTTCAAACGTGTCCATTTTAAAATGGGTATATTTTACAAAAGTATTCAAATGGGTTAGATCTATAATAACCCGACATCCACCATCTTTCTTGGTTTTTGTGAAGATGTTAGATACGAACTCAATTGGTTCGTGGATTGTCCTTTCTATCACCCCTTTTTCTTGTAATCTCAAGATTTCAGCATAGCCTTCTGCTACTTCCTTGTTGGAAAGCGCAAATTTGCGATTCGGCATATGCGGACGTTGGAGAAGTTGAACATTTATGAACTCAATCTCATGGACTTGAATACTTTGTAAAATAAACTCATCTGAGGTGATGGTATCCCATGCTTCCTTAAAGAACCGTAATCTCCCTCCAACATGTGAGGTTAAACATGCAAGTGCATGAAATCCAGACCGCCTTACCTCCATGGTTACCGGCGGTCCCTGACATGTTTGGTGGGACGTGGAGGTGCTGGGTTGTGCTGGTGATACGGTTGCCGCATCTTCCATGCTGGTCGTTACGGGCCTTGCCCTAAAAAAGGCCTCGGTTGTTGATATGGCTGATATTGCGGAGGCGCTGGTATGTAGGTCCTTGCTGGTCTCTCGGTTTGACCCCACGGTCTGGAATATGGCAATTTCCTGGCCGCTTGTCTGGTCGAGGTGTGTGACCTCATAAGACCCACCGTCTTCGAATGGTCGTCTAGATCTTTGACCTGCTTCGGTAGGTCTTCCCCGAATAGTTGTCTGGGTGGTGGCGTTGGAGATGCTCTGCATAGCCCCGCGAATTTAGGATTTAGAGTGGGCTTAATGGTAGACTTACGAAACGCATTTATCTCATGTTGCGTATTGCACAACAATGCAAGAGCGTCTTCCTGTTCGGTGTTTAAATCCATTCCGTCCACCGACCTCACAAATGCGGTAATCCCAAACGTGAGCAATTTCAGGATTCTTTGCAGTTATATCTCCTGTGCTCTTATGCCCGGGCTTATATTACCCCAAATAGGCATGTTTACTATGGGTACATTAAGTGAGTTGCAATTACTCGGCGCCTTGTACCTATTCATAGCTTCCACAAGGACCTGATCCTGTAGTTGGCGATTTGTGTGAAAATCAATGGTAGCGGCTAGTTTGGGTTTAAGAGGTTGCCCCGATGATATGGGTAAAGCAAATTTGGTTGCCACATCCAATAGCTCTTCCTGATGAACCTCAGGTGCCACTGGTTCGTGTATCAGTATGTCCTCTTCTTCCCCTGGCTGTCTCATGCTGCCCATTGATGATGGGGATATATCCAATAATCCCCTAGAACTGGACATTTCCTGCCGTTGACTCTGCTGCAGGATCCGTTCCGTCATCCTCTCCATTCGTTCGATACGTCCTTCATCGTATATGAATGGGAGGTCAGAGCCCTCATGCCCGAAGGAACTCCTGAGGCTCCTATCACCGGCCAGTACCTCGTCGAGGTAATCTCGGTGCCGTGATGTAAAGTCGCTGCCAGCCGCCTCAGCGGGGCTGTGCGGCCCCGCGCGGATCTGCTGCTCATTCGCCTCCTTTTGGACGAGCTAGGTCCGCTTGCCTCAAAGGCCATATGCGGTATGAATTCGGTACCTGCCGCCGCAGCGTGATGACCCGGCATCCGCGCGGGCTTGCCGCCTGTCCTTCTACTGGACACAGGCGACGTACGGTCACGTCCTGCCGCTAATGGGGGATGCAGTGACCGTGGTGAGACACCACCTGCACGACTTCTGCTAGGTGGTGAATCCATACTGGCCCTTCCTGGTCTGCCAGTAGGCTCGGGTCTCGACAAGCCACCAGTCCGCAGAATAGCGGCTTCTGGTGAATATTCTGCCCTGCAAGGGCTTTGCTGTTGAGCTCTATCCCTGGCTCTTCCACGAGTGTTCGGGGAGAAGGGCCGTGTAGCAGCACGGATAACCCGTTTGCTAATTTCAGCCAACGTTTCCCTACCAGCTGGAGATAGAGAAATAGAGTCAGAGTCTACCTGCTCAGGCGCCGTTCCAACTTGCTGTTCTACGGGTTCACCGCTCGTACACAGCTGTGTCGGTGGGTCGGGTCCTGTAATCACAGGGCTCCCCGACTTTCGCGCCTTTTTTCCCGGCGCGACTTGCGGGTGCTGCAGAGAGCTCCGGGAATAGTGGCCGACGACTCCCTTCGGAAATCCTGCGGCCTGTACTCCTTTTATCCATAATCCCTGTGAACAAAACACAATTCAACAACAGGGACAACCAGCTCAAGGTTGCCTATACTTACCAGAGCGGTCGTTATGAAGGGCTGGTGGTGAGCCGCGCTCCACCTCCAGCCGTCGACTGCAAATGCGAGCGACGATATGTCGCGCATGCGTGCTGGCGGGTTCTTCACGAAGTCACACACGTGACTCCGAAATGAAATCCCATGTAAACCACTAAAACGCCTCTCAACCGCTCTAAACCCATTCCCAATCCTTCTAAACCCTCTAAACGCATCTAAACCCCACTAAACCCCACTAATCCCCTCTAAACCCCTTCTAAATCCCTCGAGACCCTTCTAAATCCTATTCAACCACTGTAAATCCCCTCTGAAGCCTGTAATCCCTCTAAACCATTCTAACCCCTCTAAAAACCTCTTAACGCCACTAAACCCCCTTTAAACACTCAAACCCCCTCTAAACACCATCTAAGCCCCTCTAAACCCCTCTAAACTCCAAATAATCCCTCTGCCCCTTCTATACCCCTGTAAACCCCATCTAAACCCCTTTAAACCCCACTACCCCTCTAAACCCTCTGCATCCCGTCTTTTAAATGTTAAATCTATCCTTCCTCCACCACTTCTGCTGGAAGCTCATTCCATACAGCCACCACACTCTGAGTAAAGAAGTTCCCTTTCTGTCCTTTAATTCCCATGTCATGCCCTCTTGTTTCAATCTTTCCTACCCTCAATGGGAAAAGCTTATCCACGTGAACTCTGTCTATCCCTTTCATCATTTTAAAGACCTCAATCAAGTCGCCCCATAACCTTCTGCGTTCCAAAGAATAAAGACCTAACTCGTTCAACCTTTTTCTGTAACTTAGTTACTGGAACCCAGGCAACTTTCTTGTAAATCTCCTCTGTACTCTCTCTATTTTGATGACATCCTTCCTATTATTAGGCGACCAAACTCGTACACCATACTCCAGAATT
This sequence comes from Raja brachyura, assembly GCA_963514005.1. Next base: position 117,293 of record CAUPSL010001423.1, read on the forward strand.
GGTCTTACCAATGCCTTGTATAATTTTAACATTACTTCCCTAACCTATATTCAAAGCTCTGATTTATGAATGCCAGCACACCAAAAACTTTCTTTGCCACCCCATCTACCTGCGATTCCACCTTCAGGGAACTATGCACAGTTATTCCTAGATCCCCCTGTTTCACAGCATTCCACAATTCCCTACCATTTACCATGTACGTTCTATTTTGATTTGTCTTGCCAGGATGTAGCACCTCACACTTATCAGCATTCAACTCCATCAGCCATCTTTCAGCCCACTCTTCCAAATGGCCCAAATCTCTCTGTAGACCTTGCAAATCTACTTCATTATCCACGCCACCACCTATCTTAGTATCATCTGCATACTTCCTTATCAAAGTTTCCACCTCATCATCCAGATCATTGATGTACATGACAAGCAACAGTGGACGCAACACAGATCCCTGAGGCACCCCACCGGTCACCGGCTTCCAACCCGACAAACAGCCATCCACCATTACTCTCTGGCATCTCCCATTCAGCCACTGTTGAATCCATCTTGCTACTCCGCCATTAACACCAAAAGATTGAACCTTCTTAACCAACCTTCCATGGGGAACTTTGTCAAAGGACTCACTGAAATCCATATAGACAAAATCCACTGCTTTACCCTCATCAATTTCCGTAGTAACCTCTTCAAAAATTCAAGGATGCTTCCAGGCACAAATCCATGTTAACTGTTCCTGATCAGACCCTGTTTATCCAGATGCGTATATATATTATCTCCAAATATCCTTTCCATTGATTTGCCCAGCACTGACGTCAAACTAACAGGTCTATAATTGCTAGGTTTATTCTTTGAACCCTCTTTGAACAATGGAACAACATGCGCAGAACGCTAATCCTCCGGCGATATTCCCGTTTCTAATGACATTTGAAATATTTTTTTCACAGCCCCTGCTATTTCTACACTAACTTCCCTCAATGTACTAGGGAATATCCTGTCAGGACCTCGAGGTATCCACTTTTATATTTTTCAAAAGTGTCAGTACTTCCTCCTCTTTGAATCTCATAGTTTCAATTGCTACTCTACTTTTTTCCCTTACCTCACAGAGTTCAATATCTTTCTCCTTGGTGAATACCGAAGAAAATAAATTGTTCACTATCTCCCCCATTTCTTTTGGCTCTGCATCACCCCCATCTATTTTGTCCATTCTGGCTCTCTAATGGTCCAATTTTATCCCTCGTTATCCTTTTGCTATTAATATAGCTGTTGAAACCCTTTGGATTTACTTTCACCTTTCTTGCCAAAGCAACCTCATATCTTCTTTTAGCTTTTCTAATTTTTATCTTAGTATTCTTTTTACACTCTTTATACTCCTCTAGCATCTCATTTACTCCATGCCTCCTATAATTATTTTAGATATCTACCTTTTTTCGAACCAAGTGTCCTGTTTGCCTTGAAAACCATGGCTCTTTCCAATTTTTACTATTTCCTATCAACCGAACAATTTTTACTATTTCCTATCCCCTCTATATGTCCCCAATTCCTCTTCTACATCCTCCCCATAAAACAAAATGTCCCAATTCACTCCTTTTCAATCCTTACGCATTCCCTCAAAGTTAGCCTTTCTCCAATCAAAAATCTCAACCCTAGGTCCAGTTCTGACTCTCTCCATAATTATATTGAAACTAATGGTAAGTTTCAAGGGAAATTGGGCACTTGGTTCGAAAAAATAGAGATATCTACAATTGGGCATAGATGGTAAATGGTAGGGAATTGAGGAATGCTGTGGGAACAGAGGGATCTAGGAATAACTGTGCATTGTTCCCTGAAGGTGGAATCGCAGGTAGATGGGGTGGTAATTAAAGCTTTTGGTGTGCTGGCCTTTATAAATCAGGGCATTGAATATAGGAGTAGGAACTAATGTTAACTTCCCTCTCTGAACCCCTCTCTAAACCCCTCCAAACCCATCTAAACCCGTCTGAATCCTTTTAACCCCATTTAAAGCGCTCTAAACCCCATCTAAACGAGTCCATCCCACATATACCCCTCGAAACACTTTCGAAACCTCTCTGAACACCCTTCAAACCACTCTAAACCCACTAACCGATGTTAAACTAAACCCACTCTAACCCATGTAATCCCCTCTAAACCCCTTTACTCCCCTCTAAATCCCAAATGCCTCTAAATCCCCTCTAATCCCGCTCTAGCCCCCCTAAAGCCCCTCTAAACCCCTGAAAACCCTCGAAACCACCCCTGAATCCCTCTAAAGTCCACCAAACCCCTCTAAAACCCTTCTAAATACCCCTAAACACCCCCGAACCAATCGAACCCCCTCTAAACCCCCTCTAAACCCCTATACGTATCTAAACCCCTCTAAAGCCCCCTAATCCCCCCTATACCCCTCTAAACGCCTCTAAACCCCATGGCCCAATAAACACCTCTAAACTCCCTCTAAACCCACTATAACCCCCTCTAAAACCCCTACCGCCTCAAACCCCCTTAAAACTCCTCTAAAGCCCTGTAAACGCCTCTAAACACTCTCCATTTCCTCTAAACTTTCCTCTAAATCCCTCTCACCCCTTCTAAACTCCGCTAAACCCCCTCTAAACACCACTAACCCCCTCTAAAACCACTCTAACCCCCCTAATCCCTTCTAACCCCCTATAAACCCCCTCTAAACCATTCTGATCCCCCTCAAAACCGCCTGCAACCCCCCTCTAAACGACCTCAAACCCCCTCTACTCGAATAAACCCCCATAATCCCATTTTAAAGCACTTCGGACCAATATAAACCCCCTCGAAATCCCTCTAAACCCCTCTAAACCCCAAACCTGAGAAAACCCGCTGTAAACACCTGTAAACCCCTGTAAACTATTAAAACCCTCAAAGCTCCTCTAAACTCCCTCTAAATGCATATAAACCCCCTCCAAACCACTGTACACCACTGCAAATTAATCCACTGTAAACCACTGCAAATTAATGCTCTTAATCCCACTGAACCCCTCTAAATCTTTCTAATTCATTGTACACAAGTTTAAGCCCCCTCGACACCCTCTAAACCCATGTAAACCCATCTAAACCACCCATAATCCCCTCTACCCCTCTCAACCACTATAAACCCATTCTGAATCCCTCTAAACCCATCTTAAACCCCACTAAACCCCCTATAAATCCCTTTAAACCCCTCCAAACCCGTTCTAAATCCATCTAAAGGACCTCTAATCCCCACTGAACCATCTAAACCTTTGGTTCACCAAACCACTCTAAACCCTTCTAAACCCTTATAAACCCTTCTAAACCACCCCTAATCCCCTCTAAACTCATCTCAACCACCTAAACCCATTCTCAATTCATCTAAACCGCTCAAAACACATCTAAGATCCACTAAACCCCCTATAAATCGCGCTATGCCTCTCCAAACCCGCTCTAAATCCAACTAAAACCCCTTTAATCGCCACTGAATCCTCTGAACCCCTCTAAAGTTCACCAAACCCCTCTGAACCCATTCTAAATCGCTCTAAACTCGTCTAACCCCCTAAATCCCCTACTCTTACAATCCCTCTAAACACCTTTTACCCCCTCTAAACACCGCTAAACCCCTTCTAAAGTCCAATAACCCCAACTAAAGCCCTCCAACCCCCTCTAAACTCTCTAATCCCCTCTAAACCCCATAAACCACTCTCTTACCAATCTAAAACCTTCCAAATCGCCTGCAACCCCCTCTGAACCACCTCAATCCCCCTCTGAACTCCTATAAACGCACATAATCATATTGTAAACTGCCTCTAAACCACTATAAACCCGCTCGAAATCCCGCTAAACCCCTCTAAGCTCCCTCTGATCATGGGAAAACTCACTGTAAACACCTGTAAACCCCTGTAAACCACTTTATAACCCTCGAAACCCTTCGAAACCCCCTCTAAACCCACTCTAAATGCTTATTAGCCCACTCCAAACCACTGTAAATAACTGCAAACCCATCTAAAGCCCTCTAGCATCTTCTAAACCCTCTAAACACCCAATAAAAACCCCGCTAAACCCCTCTAAACCCATGTAAACCCATCTAAACTCATCTAAACCCATCTAAACCCCCTGTAAACCAACTGAAAAGCCTGTAAACCCTTCTAAACCACATCAACCCCCCTCTAAACTTCTAGAAACCCCCATAATCGCATTCTAAACCACTCTAAACCAATACAAACCCCCTCTAAATCACGCTAAATCCCTCTAAACGCCCTCTAAACCTGAGAAACCCCGCTGTAAACACCTGTAAACCCCCATAAATCACTATAACGCCTCTCAATCACTCTGAACCCATTCCCAATCCTTCTAAACCCATATAAACGTATCTAAACCCCACTAAAACCCCTCTAAACCCCTCTAAACCCATTCTAAATCCATCGACACCATTCTAAATCCTTGTAAACCACTGTACATCCCCTCTGAACCCCTGTATTGCCTCTTAACCATTCTAACCCCTCTATACACCTCTTAACGCCACTAAACCCATTTTAAAACCCGCAATCCCACTCTAAACACCCTCTAAGCCCCTCTAAACCCCATATATTCCCTCTACCCCCTCTAAACCCCTGTAGACCCCCTCTAAACCCCTTTAATCTCCACTACCCCAGTAAACCCTCTACATCCCGTCGAAACCCCTCTCTAAACCCATCTAAACGCCCCTAAACCACTTTAACCCCATCGATAGCATTCTAAACCCCATGTGAACGAGTCGAACCCACATAAACCTCTCGATACACACTCGAAACGTCTCTAAACACCCTATTTTATTTATTTATTTTTTTAAATTCTATTTATTAGAGGTAACTACATCAATGTACACATATATACTGTTACAGTCATTGTACCCCATAATTTTATGGCTTTTAAAGAAAAAGAATAGAGAGAAAGAGAGTGAAATGTGAGAAGAATTGTGATAGTGAAAGAGCGTGCAAAAGGGGAGAAGAATCCCTTGGTCAAAGAATTAGAAAATGGGATTAAAAGATAGACCACAAAAAAAAAGGAAAAAGAAAAAAAAATTAAAAAGCCAGTTATTATGTTATATATATCACACAAAAGGAATCCACCAACTCGGTAGTTTTTCACCCCCCCTGCCAAGGCCCGAGGTACTCCTGCACCCTATCTTTGTAGTAATTCTATAAATGCAGACCACCTAAACACCCTCTAAACCCATTAACCGATGTTAGACTAAACCCACTCTAACCCATGTAATCCCGTCTAAATCCCTTTACACCCCTCTAAACCCTAAATGCCTCTAAAGCCCTTCTAAACCCTCTAACACACTCTAAACCCCTCTATGCCCATCTAAACCCGCTCTAGGCCCCAAAAGCCCCTATAAACCACTCCAAACCCTCCAAACCACCTCTAACCCCATCCAAAGTTCACCAAACCCCGCTAAAACTTTCTAAATCCCTCTACACCCCTCTAAACCACCCCAACCAATCGAAACCCATCTGAAACCCCTCTAAACCCAAATAAACTACTCTAGACTTCTCCAAACCCCCTCCATACCCCCTCTACATCCCCTTTACCAATCTAAACACCTCTAAAGCCCCTAATCCCCACTATACCCCTCTAAACGCCTCTAAACCCCATGCCCCCAATAAACTCCTTGAAACTCCCTCTAAACCCTCTATAAACCCCTCTATAACCCCTACCACCTCAAACCCCCTAAACAGGCATCTAATACCCTGCAAACACCTCTAAACACTCTCCATCTCCTCTAAACTTCCTTCTAAACTCCTCTAAACCCTCCGAACACCCCTGTAAACCACTCCAAATCTCTCTTACCCCCTCTAAACCCCGCTAACCCCCCCTCTGAACCCCACTAACCCCCTCTAAACCCCCTCTAAACCCTCTAATCCTTTCTATACCCTTCTAACCCCCTCTAAACCCCTCTAAACCCCCTCTAAACCCTTCTCACCCCCCTCTAAACCACCTGCAACCCCCTCTAAACCATCTCAAACTCCCTCTACTTCTATAAACCCCCATTATACCTTTCTAAACCACCTATAAACCAATATAAACCACCTCTTAATCCCTCTAAATCCACTAAACCCACTCTAAACCTGAGAAACCCCGCTGTAAACACCTGTGAACCGCTGTAAACTACTAAAACCCTCAGTACTCCTCTAAACCCCCTCTAAATGCATCTAAACCCCCTCCAAACCACTGTAAAACCACTGCAAACCGCTATATACCCTGCTGAACCCCTCTAAACCTTTCTAACCCATTCTACACCCGTTTAAACCTCATCTACACCCTCTAAACCCTGCTCTAAACCCATCTAAACCCTTCTAAACCACCCCTAATCCCCTCTAAACTCCTCTCAACCACTCTAAACCCATTCTGAATCCCTCTAAACCGCATCTACCCCATCTAAACCCCACTAAACCCCCTATAAATCCCTCTATCCTTTCCTAACCCGCTCTAAATCCAATTAAAGCCCCTTTAGTCCCCACTGAACCCTCTAAACCCCTCTAAAGTTCACCAAACCCCTCTAAACCCATTCTAAATCGCTCTAAACTCGTCTAAACCCCCTTTAAACCCCCCACTCTTTAAGCCCCTGTAAACGGTAAACTCCTCTAAACCGCTCTAATCCCCTATAAACCCTCTATACCCCACTAAACCCCTCTAAACCCCACTAAATCCCCTCTCAATCCATCCAAATCGCTCCAAACACCCTCTAAACACTCTCTAACTTCCTCTGCCCCCTCTGCCCCATCTGACCTTTCCAAACCCGCTCTTAAATCCATCTAGCCCCTCTAATCCCCTCTGACCGCTCTAAACCACCTCTAAACCCCTTCTAAATCCCCCAAAACGCCTGTAAACCCCTTTCAACCGCATGCAAATCCTCTCTAAACACTCTGAACCCAACATACAACCCCATATCCCCCTAAATGAACTCTAAACCCATATAAATTCCATTAAACCCATCTAAATCCCTGCGAAACCATGCAACCCCCCTAAACACCTTCTAAACCCCTCTAAACACCACTATACCCCCTCCAAACACATCTAAAGCCCCTCTAAACCCCCTACACCCACTGTAAACCCCTCAAAATCCCCAACTCTCACAACCCCTCTAAACACCTCACCCCCCTCTAAACCCCCTCTAAACTAAACTAAACCCTCACTAAAGCCCTCCAAACGCCCCTCTGAACTCTCTAATCCTCTCTAATCCCCTCTAAACCCCCTTCTAAACCCCACTAAACCCCTCTCATCCCCACTTAAAACATTCTAAATCGCCTGCAACCCCCTCTGAACCACCTCAAACCCCCTCTAAACTCCTATAAACGCACATAATCATATTCTAAACCCCACTCTAAACCAATCTACACCGGCTGTAAATCCATCTAAACCCCTCTAAGCTCCCTCTAATCCTGAGAAAACCCGCTGTAAACACCTGAAAACCCCTGTAAACCACTTTAATACCGCCGAAAACCCTCTAAACCCCCTCTGAATGCCTCTAAACCTACCCCAAACCACTGTAAACCACTGCAAACCCATCTAAACCCCTCTACACCCTTCAAAACCGTCCTAAACCCTTCTAAACCCTTTAAACCACCCCTAATCCCCTCTAAACTCCCGTCAACCACTCTAAACCCATTCTCAATCCCTCTAAACCCCTCTAGACCCCCTCTAAATCCTTCGAAACTCTTCTAAACAATTTAAACTTTTGTAAACCACTGTAAACCCCTTCTAAACCCATCTAAACCCCTTTAACCGCCCCCCCTCTAAAGCATTCTAACCCCTATTTAAACCAGTCTAACACCTTACAAACCCCTCGAAACACACTCTAAACCTCTCCAAACTCCCTCTAAACCACTCTAACCCCACTAACCGGTTAGACTAAACCCACTCCTGCCCATGTAATCCCGTCTAACACTCCTTAAACCCCTTTAACCCCAAATGCATCTAAACACCGTGTAAACCCGTGTAAACCACAGTAAACCCCGCAAACCCCTCTAACATCTTCGAAACCCTCTAAGCACCCCGAACCCCTCTAAACTCCTCTAAACCCCTCTAAATCCCCTGTAAACCAACTGAAAACGCTGTAACCCCTTCTAAACCACATCAAACCCCCTCTAAACTCCTAGAAACCCCCATAGTCGCGTTCTAAACCCATCTAAACCAATACAACTCCCTCTAAACGCCCACTAAACCTGAGAAACCCTGCTGTAAACACCTGTAAACCCCTGTAAACCACTAAAGCACCTCTCAACCACTCTAAACCCATCCCCAATACTTCTAACCCCCTCTAAACGCATCTAAACTCCACTAAACCCCCTCTAAACCCTATCTAAATCCCTCGAAACACTTCTAAATCCTTGTAAACCACTGTAAATCTCCTCTGAACCCCTGTAATCCCTCTAAACCATTCTAACCCCTCTAAACACCTCTTAACGTCACTAAACCCTTTTTAAAACCCTCAAACCCCCTCTAAACACCCTCTAAGACTCTTTAAACTCCATATAATCCCTCTACCCCGTCAAAACCCCTGTAAAGCCCCTCTAAACCCCTTTAAACCCCACTAAACCTACATCAACGCATCAAAACTCCACGAAACGCATTTAAACCCCACATAAACGCATCTAAACCACACTAAACCCCTCTCAACCCCCTCGAAATCCCTCGAAACCCAACTAAATCCTTGTAAACCACTGCAAATCCCCTCTGAACCCCTGAAATCCATCCAAACCATTCTAAACCTGTTTAATTTCTCCTTCTCAACTTGTACTCTCCCTTTCGCAGGGAAGTGCGCCAATGTTACTCCACTGCATAAGGGAGGTGACCCACACGATATTAACAATTACCGCCCCATCTCAATTATCAACTCGGTGGCTAAAATCCTCGAGAAACTAGTGTTCAACCAGCTATCACATTATGTCTCAACTTTCAACATTCTATGTCCATGCCAGTCTGGGTTCAGACCTAATCACTCCACAACTACAGCTCTGTTAAAACTCACCAGAGATGTGTTCTCTGCTTCTGAAGATGGTAATCTCACCGGTGCCATCTTTCTTGATTTAACCAAGGCCTTTGATGTCGTTCACCACTACCTACTGCTTGATAAACTTTACTCAATTGGTCTTTCTCAAAATAATCTACTGTGGTTTAACTCATACCTTCATAACAGACGCCAATGTGTTAACTTTAATGGAAGTCAATCCAATTCCTTAATTGTTGAGAAGGGGGTCCCGCAAGGTTCGTCTTTGGGACCACTCCTTTTCTCTATTTTCATAAACGACCTCCCTATTATTTGTTCTGACTGTCAAACACAACTATATGCTGATGATGCAGTGCTATATACATCTAGTACTAACACGTCTGAAATTGAAAGATCCCTTCAATCAGATCTTACTTCTGTTCAGAAATTGCTATTATTTAACAAATTAATTTTAAATCAAAATAAATCATGCAGTATGTTATTTGGTACCAGACAAGGCCTTGGTAATTCTGTAGATCTGAATATATCATTTAATGAAGGATCACCATTAGAACAAGTATTGAACTTCAAATATCTTGGTGTTTGGCTCGACCCAACGCTTTCAGTTACGCAGCATATTGAGACGACTACTAAAAAACTCGGCTGTAATCTAGCTTTTCTTTACCGTCATATAAATTGCTTCACCTTCCAGATGAGAAAAATAATTGTCTCTCAACTACTACTACCAAGACTGGATTATGCTGATATTGTCTATCAGAATACATTTGATACACATCTTCAACCCCTCAATGTAGTTTATAATAGTCTCTGCAGATTTATTTTAAGGTGTCCATATCTAACTCACCACTGTTATATGTACGAAACTCCAAAATGGTTATCCCCCACGCTCGAAGATGCTACCACTGGTGCCAGTTCATCTTTAAATGCATCAATCTCAATTACCCTTCTTATTTAAAACAAGACCTATTACCATACACACGCTCATATTCACTAAGACATATTCAGCAACCCTTCTTTTTCATTCCAAGAGCTAACAAAGAAATTGGGAGACGTGCATTTAAATTCAAAGCTCCTTCTGACTGGAACACTCTGCCTAGTACCATACGAAATTAGCTAATTCCGTATACTTAAAAATACACTTTTACCCTTACTTATAAAACCATGTACCTGTTTCTAGTATTAGAGTCTTCGAGCTCCTTTATCTAGCTTGCACTGTGTGTGATCATTTGTCATAGCTATTGTATATGCATGGCCAGTACACTTATGTATTATTGTATTACATAGTGTAACAAGGTCTTATATTGTATTATGTCACAATACTATGAAATAATATGGGGATGGAGGGGTTTTGGGATTTGTGTGTGGATCAGTGGATCAATGAGAGCCTCTATGTATGTTATATCTTGTGCTGTATGTTCTATGTTGGACCCCCTTGAAAAGGAGATGACTGTCCATCTCAGGGGGTTATCCATGAATAAATTTAACCATTTAAACATTTAACCCCTCTAAACACCTCTTAACGCCACCAAACCCATTTTAAAACCCTCAAACCCCCTCTAAACACCCTCTAAGCACCTTTAAACTCCATATAAAGCCTCTACCCCCTCTGCACCCCTGTAAACCCCCAAAACCTATTTAAACCCCACTACCCCTCTAAACTCTCTACATCCCGTCTAAACCCCTCTCTAAACGACTCTAAACCCATCTATTGAATTGAATTGAATACCTTTATTGTCATTCAGACCTTTCGGTCTGAACGAAATGTCGTGCCTGCAGTCCTACATATATAACAATAACAATACCATACAATAAACACAAATTTAACATCCACCACAGTGAGTTCACCAAACACCTCATCATTGTGGTGGAAGGCAAAAGTCTTAGGGTCTCTGTCTTTCTCCCCTCCTTATTCTCCCTCTGCGCTGAGGGGATCCAGGCCGCCGCTGACGCCGGAACGCCGGAACACCGCCACAGGGCCCGCCGCCGGAACGTCGCTGGAGCACCGCAGCTCCCGAAAGCCAGGCCGCCGCTGGAGCACCGCAGCTCCCGAAACCCAGGTCGCCGCTGGAGCACCGTAGGTCCCGAAAGCCAGGCCACCGCAGGAGCACCGCAGCTCCCGAAAGCCAGGCCGCCGCTGGAGCACCGCAGCTCAGAGGGAGCCAGGCCGCCGCTGGAGCACCGCAGCTCAGAGGGAGCCAGGCCGCCGCTGGAGCACCGCAGCTCCCGAAAACCAGGTCGCCGCCGGAAGCCAGGTCGCCGCTGAAGCTCTGAAGGCCGTGCCGCCGCCGCTGGAAGCTGGAAGGCCGTCACCAGGGCCTCAGCACAGACGGAGACGGTGTCGGGGGACAGGACAGAAAAGTTGCATCCCCCCGAAGGGTGAGACTAAAACCCCGTATCTCCCCCCCCTCCCCCCCCCCACACACATACACAACCCAACAAACCAAAATAAACGGCAAAAACAGGAACGAGGACAAAAATAAAATAAAAGATAGACGGACTGCAGGTGAGCCGCAGCTGCCAAGCAGCGCCGCCACTTCCGGAAAAACCCCTCTAAACCCCTTTAACCGCATCTAAAGCATTCTAAACCCCATCTAAACGAGTCTAACCCACATAAACCCCTCGAAGTACATTCTACACCGCTCTAAACTCCCTCTAAACCCACTAACCATTGTTAGACTAAACCCACTCTAACCCATGTAATTCCGTCTCAACCCCTTTACACCCCACTAAACACCAAATGCCTCTAAACCCTCCGAACACCCCTGTAAACCCCTCTAAATCCCCCTCACTCCCCTCTAAACCCCGCTAACCCCCCTCTAAACCCCAATAACCCCCTCTAAATCTCATCTATCCCTTCTAAACCCCCTCGATACCAACCCTAAACCCTTCTCATTGCGCTCTAAACCGCCTGCAACCCCCTCTAAACCCTTCTCATCCCGCTCTAAACCGTTTGCAACCCCCACTCATCCCCACTGAACCCTCTAAACCTCTGAAGTTCACCAAACCCCTCTAAACCCATTCTAAAACGCTCTAAACTCGTCTAAACCTCCCTCTAAATCCCTCGAATTCCCCTTTAAGCTCCTCTAAACGATAAACTCCTCTAAACCGCTATAATCCCCTCTAAACCCTCTAAACCTTTGAGGGTAAGAGACGTGAATTGGACAAGATTGACTGGCAATCAATTCTAAAAGGGTTGACGGTGGATACGCAATGGAAGACATTTAAAGACTGCATGGATGAACTACAACAAATGTTCTTCCCAGTTTGGCAAAATAATAAACCAGAGAAAGTAGAGCATCCGTGGATAACAAGGGAAATCAGGGATAGTATCAAAGCAAAGGATGATGCGTACAAAGCAGCCAGAAAAAGCAGCATACCAGAGGACTGGGAGAAATTCAGAGACCATAAGGGGAGGACAATGGGGTTAATTAGGAAAGGAAAGATAGATTATGAAAGAAAACTGGCAGGGAACATAAAAACTGACTGCAAAGGTTTTTATAGATATGTGAAGAGAAAGAGATTAGTTAAAACAAATGTAGGTCCCTTGCAGTCAGAAACAGGTGAGTTGATCATGGGGAACAAGGATATGGCGGACCAATTGAATTACTACTTTGGTTCCGTCTTCATTAAGGAAGACATAAATAATCTGCCGGAAATAGCAGGGGACCGCGGGTCAAAGGAGGAACTGGGTGAAATCCAAGTTAGTCGGGAAGTGGTGTTGGGCAAATTGAATGGATTAAGGCCGATAAATCCCCAGGGCCAGATAGGCTGCATCCCAGAGTACTTAAGAAAGTAGCTCCGGAAGTAGTGGATGCATTAGTGATAATCTTTCAAAACTCTTTAGATTATGGAGTAGTTCCTGAGGATTGGCGGGTAGCAAACGTAACCCCTCTTTTTAAGAAGGGAGGGAGAGAGAAAATGGGGAATTACCGACCAGTTAGTCTAACATCGGTAGTGGGGAAACTGCTAGAGTCAATTATTAAAGATGGGATAGCAGCACATTTGGAAAGTGGTGAAATCTTTGGACAAAGTCAGCATGGATTTACGAAAGGTAGATCATGTCTGACGAATCTTGTGGAATTTTTCGAGGATTTTTCGTGGCTGAATGGGAGAAGCCAGAGGGTAATGGTGGATGGCTGTTTGTCGGGTTGGAGGCAGGTGACTAGTGGGGTGCCTCAGGGATCTGTGTTGGGTCCTTTGTTGTTTGTCATGTACATCAATGATCTGGATGAAGGGGTGGTAAATTGGATTAGTAAGTATGCAGATGATACCAAGATAGGGGGTGTTGTGGATAATGAAGAGGATTTCCAAAGTCTACAGAGTGATTTAGGCCAGTTGGAAAAATGGGCTGAAAGATGGCAGATGGAGTTTAATGCTGATAAATGTGAGGTGCTACACCTTGGCAGGACAAATCAAAATAGGACGTACATGGTAAACGGTAGGGAATTGAAGAATACAGTTGAACAGAGGGATCTGGGAATAACCGTGCATAGTTCCTTGAAGGTAGAATCTCATATAGATAGGGTGGTAAAGAAAGCTTTTGGTATGCTAGCCTTTATAAATCAGAGCATTGAGTATAGAATCTGGGATGTAATGTTAAAATTGTACAAGACGTTGGTGAGACCAAATCTGGAGTATGGTGTACAATTTTGGTCGCCCAATTATAGGAAGGATGTCAACAAAATAGAGAGGGTACAGAGGAGATTTACTAGAATGTTGCCTGGGTTTCAACAGCTAAGTTACAGAGATAGGTTGAATAAGTTAGGTCTTTATTCTCTGGAGCGCAGAAGGTTAAGGGGTGACTTGATAGAGGTCTTTAAAATGATGAGAGGGATAGACAGAGTTAATGTGGACAAGCTTTTCCCTTTGAGAATAGGGAAGATTCAAACAAGAGGACATGACTTTAGAATTAAGGGACAGAGGTTTAGGGGTAACATGAGGGGGAACTTCTTTACTCAGAGAGTGGCAGCGGTGTGGAATGAGCTTCCAGTGGAAGTGGTGGCGGCAGGTTCGTTGGTATCATTTAAAAATAAATTGGATAGGCATATGGATGAGAAGGGTATGGAAGGTTATGGTATGAGTGCAGGCAGGTGGGGCTAAGGGAAAAAAGTTGTTCGGCACGGACTTGAAGGGCCGAGATGGCCTGTTTCCGTGCTGTAATTGTTATATGGTTATATGGTTATGTAACTAGTAGCGTGGATAGGGGGGAACCAGTGGATGTGGTGTATCTGGACTTCCAGAAGGCATTCGACAAGGTCCCACATAAGAGATTAGTATACAAACGTAAAGTAAACGGCATTGGGGGTTCAGTATTAGAGATAGAGTTAGTATGTAGATAGAGAACTGGCTGGCAGACAGGAAGCAAAGAGTAGGAGTAAACGGGTCCTTTTCACAATGGCAGACAGTGACTAGTGTGGTTCCGCAAGGCTCAGTGCTGGGACCCAAGCTATTTACAATATACATTAATGATCTGGATGAATGAATTGAAGGCAATATCTCCATGTTTGCGGATGACACTAAGCTGGGGGTCAGTGTTAGCAGTGAGGAAGATGCTAGGAGACTACAAGGTGACTTGGATAGGCTGGGTGAATGGGAAAATGTTTGGCAGATGCAGTATAATGTGGATAAATGTGAGGTTATCCACTTTGGGTGCAAAAATAGGAAAGCAGACTATTATCTAAATGGTGACCGATTAGGAAAAGGGGAGATGCAGCGCTACCTGGGTGTCATGGTACACCAGTCATTGAAAGTAGGCATGCAGGTGCAGCAGGCAGTGAAGAAAGCGAATGGGATGTTAGCTTTCATAGCAAAATGATTTGGGTATAGGAGCAGGGAGGTTCTACTTCAGTTGTATAGGGTATTGGTGAGACCACACCTGGAGTATTGCGCACAGTTCTGTTCTCCAAATCTGAGGAAGGACATTATTGCCATAGAGGGAGTGCAGATAATGTTCACCAGATTGATTCTTGGGATGTCAGGACTGTCTTATGAACAAAGACTGGATAGACTCGGTTTATACTCTCTAGAATTTAGGAGATTGAGAGGGGATCTTATAGAAATTTACAAAATTCTTAAGGGGTTGGACAGGCTAGATGCAGGAAGATTGTTCCCGTTGTTGGGGAGGTCTAGGACAAGGGGTCACAGCTCAAGGATAAGGGGGAAATCCTTTTGGACCGAGATGAGAAGGATTTTATTCACACAGAGAGTGGTGGGTCTCTGGAATTTCATTTCGGAGTCACGTGAGTGACTTCGTGAAGAGCCCGCCGGCGCGCATGCTCGACATATCGTCGTATCGCGTTGCTGCGACGGCTGGCGGTGGAGCGCGCTCCTTGCCAGCCCTTCATACGGGAGCCACGGAGGTAAGTATCCTACCTTAAGTTGGTGGTCCTTGTTGTCTTGATTGTTTTCTTGCAGCAAGGACATGGATGGGAGTTCCAAGGGCCGGAGGACGTCTGGACGAGGTCGCCGGCCAGCAGTCCCGGAGCCTTTAATATCGGCGGTACCTGCAGCGCAGGCCGGGGCACAGGCGGGAATGTCGGTAAGCCTTACGGGTCCGGATCCGCCAGCACACCACAGTTCGGAGGAGTTCGACGAGGAGGAGTGTGGTGTGCCGCCAGAGCAGGAGGATCCTGCCATGGCAGTCAGGTCGTCAGCAGGCTTGCTGGCGACCTCGAGCAGAGGGGTGCGTGCAGCTGCACAGCCCTTTTCACTCAGCCCTCCGAGTGGGGGAAGGGCAGGAGCCCGGAAGCCTAACCCTGTCGGGGCTAATGCTTTGCCTGCCACCGAGGAGCGGTCAGGTTCAAGGGCGGGACCCGGGGCGGCTGTGAGGTCCAGTCGACGCCCCCCAACTCTCGACGCCGGGACGGGTCGGTTGGGTCGGGTCTCGTCACGGTCGCCGAGTCCCCCATGGATGGGTGGGCGAGACCATGCGTCGGCGAGGTCCACGACGTGGGCAGCCGGCAAGCCCGCGCGGGCATCAGGTATCCATGCTACGGCTGGTGCCGACACCACGCCGCAAGTGCCCTTAGTGGCAGCGGCTTCAGCTCCCGCTAAACGGAGGCGGTTGAACACGCCCGCGCGGGAATCGCGCAGTTTCGCTTCGGCGGCTGTTACCGACGACTACCGGCAGCGGGTGGGCCTCGATGAGGTGCGGGCCGATGATAGGGGCCCCGGCAATTTCTCAGAGCCGGAGGACTCCGACCACCCGAGTGTTCAGGGTGAAGGGCGTATTGACCGTATGGAGCGGCTGATGGAGCTCCTGCTTCACGGTCAACAGCAGCAAGCGTCCAGCAGCGACAGGCACAGGGCTGTTTCACCAACTCCCACCATCAGCCTGGAGCAGCAGGATGAGGAGGTTTTGGTTGATCCCATACCACCTCCGTCAGATTTACCAGCGGAGGAACTTCTCGATGTGGCCACTAAGTTCGCGGCCCCAGACACGTCTGGGCTTCCCCTGAACTCGAAATTGGCAGCCACAGTGGACTTCCTCAACAACCATCAGCTCCAGGAAGAAGTTCTCATTCAGGCCATGAGCCGTCACAAGGCTCCATCCAACTGCAACTCCCTCAACGTGCCTGTGGTCAATACGCCGATATGGGGCAACATCAGTGCGGCTATCCGTCAACAGGAGCTGAAACTTCAGCGGATCCTGAAGCTCCTCACGGCCGGTATTACCGCCTTTGTGCGGTCGGTTGATGGGGATGAATTAAATTTGGATCAGGAGGATGCTCTGACTCTATTGTGTGCAACTCAACATGAGATCAATGGGTTCCGCAAAAGCAGCATCCGCCCGGCGCTCAACCCTAAGTTTGCAGGGTTGTGCAAACCACCGCCGCAGCCGCCGCCCCGTCAGCTCTTTGGAGAAGATCTCTCGAAGAGGGTCAAAGAGCTTGAGGAACAAGCCAAAACGGTGGGACTCATGCGCTCTCACAGTGCCCCCACGCCGTCGGGCTTGAAAGCTCCGCTTGTTCGTCCACGAGGGTCTGCCAGCACCTCTACAAGGACCTACCCTCCAGCTCCACCCCGTTACCAACAGCCCCAGCAGCAGGGGGCTTTTTTAGGACAAGGTCGGCAGAAACCCTGGTGGAAGATGAGGACGCCGCGCCCTCAAGCCAACCCAGCACCCCCACGTCCACCCACACGTGTCAAGGACCGCCGGTAACCACGGAGGTGAGGCGGTCTGGTTCTCTCTTATCTCTTTGTCTAACCTCACATGTTGGTGGGCGTCTTCGGTTCTTTTTGGGTGCATGGGGTGATATTACTGGTGACGAGTATGTGTTACAAAATATTCAGGGTCATAAAATTGAGTTTCTTAATGGGGACATTCCTCCATCCCAGCACAGACCTGGTCGAACATTTACACTGTCTGCTGCAGAATAGGCAGCAGGGTATAAGGAAATTTTGAGGCTAGAACAGAAGGGAGTGATAGAGAAAACGGTTCATGAGCCAGTTGAATTTGTTTCTAATATATTCACTCGACCAAAGAAGGATGGAGGCTGTCGAGTCATTATTGACCTGACTCGTTTAAATACTTTTGTAACATATACTCATTTCAAAATTAACACTTTTGAAACAGCCAAATCATTGATTTCACATGGTTGCTTTATGGCATGCATTGATTTACAAGATGCGTACTATTCTGTATCCATTCAAAAACATTATAGGAGGTTTCTGAAATTTATCTGGATGGGTCAACTGTGGCAATATAGGGCTTTGCCAAACGGGCTTACCACAGCCCCCAGATTATTCACTAAATTGGTGAAACCAATTATGGCTTATTTACGACAACGACACCATATAGTAATGGCCTATTTAGATGATATCTTAATTGTCGGCCACACCCTGGAATTGGCTGAACAGGGAGTTGCAGCTGCTGTCAATATATTTCAGCAGCTGGGGTTTATTGTCCATCCAGCAAAATCATAGTTCTGCCCTTCCCAGGTAATACATTATCTGGGGTTTACGGTGGACTCTATTCGCATGAGGGTCACCATACCAACTAATAAGGTTGAGGAGGTCACCCAGGTGTGTCAAGGTTTAATCTGCGCTAGTATACCATCGATTCGATATACAGCTACAGTAATTGGCAAACTTGTAGCATTGTTTCCGGCAGCCCGATATGGGCCTTTGCATTATCAGAATTTGCAAAGAGCCAAGATCGCTGCGTTAAAACAGCACGCTGGTCATTATGATCGACCAATGCAGCTGCCGCCCGAAGCGAAGGATGAGTTACGATGGTGGGTGCGTCACATTAGTAACTCATTTAAGCCTATTATTGAGGCTAATCCGGTGGTATACTTGCAAACTGATGCGAGCTCTTATGGCTGGGGAGCTACGGATCATTACTCTAGTTGCAGGGGCAGATGGGATACCCTTGAGGCTACTATGTTGTTGTCACAAGGGATACACTATTTGGAGCTACTTGCAGCATTCCACGGACTTCGTGCTTATTGTTCCAAGCTTTTTGGAGCACATGTCCGTCTCCAAATAGACAACACCACAGCGGTTGCATATTGAAACCATATGGGCGGTACCAGGTCAGTTTCGTGTGATAAATTGGCTAACTCAATTTGGCTCTGGTGTGTTCAAAGAGACATTTGGATTTCAGCTACCTATTTGCCAGGCGAGCTTAATACTGTGGCGGACACCAGGTCACGCAAGTTTAATGACAATATTGAATGGATGTTGCATCCTGAAATTTTTGCCAAAGTCACAGCCAAATTTGGGAAACCGGATATTGACCTTTTTGCGTCACGGTTGAACCATCAGGTACCAACATACGTCTCGTGGGAACCAGATCCTGTGGCTATGGCGCTAGATGCATTCTCGCTCGACTAGGGGAATTGGTTTTTCTATGCATTCCCCCCGTTCTCAAGTCAAAGTCAAACAAACTTTATTGTCATTTAGAAATACATTGATACATGCAGTTCCAAACGAAATTACGTTGCATTTGGCTCCCTGTGCAACACAATAAATTAACCGAAGGATAGGCATGGGTGAAAAGGATAAATAGACAATAGTGGCAGCCCATTACATGGCATTCAGGAGTCTGATGGCTCGTGGGAAGAAGCTGTTGCAGAACCTTGATGTTCTGCCTCATTAGTCGGGTATTACGAAAGATTCAGATGGATGCAGCCAAGGGCATCCTTATTATACCCGACTGGCCTACACAGCCGTGGTATCCGGTGGTCTTTGACATGCTCAGTGAGCCTTGGGTCCTTTTGAAGGGTTGCCCAGAATTGGTTACTCACCCTGTCTCAGGGGAGCCACATCCCTGCCATGGCTATTTAAATTTGTTGGCTTGCAGGTTTTGAACAGGCCGTTAGTCCAATACGGCCTCTCAACTCGGACCATGGATACCATTGGGGCGTCGTGTCGAGAGTCAACAAGGCGAAGATACCGCTCACATATCAAGAAGTGTGAAGCCTACTGCAGCCGCTCTCGCATCACGTACGATGACGTGACTATAAGCGACGTCCTGGAATTCCTCGCGGGGTTGCACCATGATGAACACTTAAGTTACGGTGCCATCAACAGCGCCAGGAGCGCGCTGTCATTCTACCTCAAGATTAAGGTGGGATCCAACAGGCTAGTGTCCAGACTCATGCGGGGTATATTCAATGTGAATCCGCCTACACCACGCTACAATATCACCTGGGATGTCAGGGACGTATTAACCCTGCTCAGGGCGTGGTCTCCCATGGAAGGGCTCCAGCTGGACAAACTCACCATGAAGCTGGTGATGTTACTAGCGCTGACTTCAGCACAGAGGGTACAGACACTGCATAAACTACGTGTCGACAGAATGATGTCTACCCCTACAGAAGTAGTCTTCTTCGTTGATGAGCTACTAAAGCAGCATAGACCTGGGCGCACAGGGCTGCAGCTGAAGTTCCCGGCATACCCCACAGATGCTAGGCTGTGTTTAGCCTCACATATCCGTCACTATGTCAAGGTGACGGCATGCATCAGAGGAATGGAGAGATACCTGCTTGTCACTCATAAGAGACCTCATCATCGAGTGACAGTCCAGACGATATCCAGGTGGCTCCGGGTCGTCTTGGGTAAGTCAGGCATCGACACTAATGTGTTCAAGTCTCATTCCACCAGGGCTGCATCGACGTCAGCGGCGAGGATTATGGAGGTGCCTATGGACCATATTCTCGCCACAGCAGGATGGGCTAATGAAGCTGTGTTTCAGCGATTTTATAACAAGCCTGTTGCTGCTCCTCTACAGTTCGCGGAAGCCGTGCTGAATGCAGGTCAAGAACGCGGAGGTGTCCCCGCATGAGGGGTTTTTGATTTGTTGTTAATAAATATGCTCTTGTTTTGCAGTATGAGCTATTTGAGCAAGTTTGTTCCTCCCATCCATCCCTGCTAGTGGTGTGTCAGCATGGACGTGGTCCAGGGCGTGTAATCACAGAAGCTTTGAAGTTTTCACGAAGTCACTCACGTGACTCCGAAATGAAATAGTAAAATTGAACGAGAACTTACCAGTTCGAAGGTTGATCGTTATTTCATGAGGAGTCGCGGTGAGGGATTTCGTGCCCTCCACGCCCAACCCTCAATCACCTTCACCTGGTAATTTGAGTCTCTTTCATCTTACTATGCCAAGTCATTTCTGTTACTGGTTTCTGTGATTCCACACCGCTACTTTGAAGAATGTCGAGCATGCGCGCCGGCGGGCTCTTCACGAAATCCCTCACCGCGACTCCTCATGAAATAACGATCAACCTTCGAACTGGTAAGTTCTCGTTCAATCTTACTACTCTCTGCAACAGAGGGTAGTTAACGCCAATTCATTGGCTATACTTAAGTGGGAGTTAGATGCGGCCCTTGTGGCGAAGGGGATCAGAGGGTATGGAGATAAGGCAGGTACGGGATAATGAGTTGGATGATCAGCCATGATCATATTGAATGGCGGTGCAGGCTCGAAGGGCCGAATGGCCTATTCCCATGTTTCTATTTAAACACACTCTAAACACTCTCTAACCTCCGCTGCCCCCTCCAAACACAATCTATACACCATCTGACCCCTCTAAACACCTCTAAACCCCTCCAAACACGCTCTAATCCATCTAGCCCCTCTAATCCCCCTCTAAACCCTCTAAACCACCTCTAAACCCCTTCTACATCACTCAAAACGCCTCTAAACCCCACATATCCTTTTAACCGCATCTAAACACTATATCAACACTCTAATCCCCACATACAATCCCATATCCCCTTAAACCCATATAAATCCCATTAAACACATCTAAACCCCCTTAAAACCCTGTAATCCCCCCTAAACCCCCTCTAAACCCACTCTAAACCCCTCTCATCCCCATCTAAAACACTCCAAATCGCCTGCACCACCCTCTGAACCACTACAAACCCGCTCTAAACGCACATAATCATATTCTACACCCCCCTCTAAACCACTATAAACACGCTCTAAATCCCTCTAAATCCCTCTAAGCTCCATCTAATCCTGAGAAAAACCGCTGTAAACCCATGTAAACTACTTTAAAACCATCGACACCCCTCTAAAACCCCTCTAAATGCCTCTAACCTCACTCCAAACCACTGTAAACCACTACAAACCCATCTAAACCCGTCTACACCCTTCAAAACCGTTCTAAACCCTTCTAAAACTTTCTAAACCCTTCGAAACCCTTCTAAACCCTTTAAACCACCCCTCATCCCCTCTAAACTCCCCTCAACCACTCTAAACCCATTCTCAATCCCTCTAAACCACTAAACTAATCTAAACGCCCTCTAAACCCCCTCTAAATCCCTCGAGACACTTCTAAACCCCTTTAACCCCCCCTCCAAGCATTCTGAACCCCATCTAAACCAGTCTAACCCCTTATAAACCCCTCGAAACACACTGTAAACCTCTCTAAACCCTCTAAACTCCCTCTAAACCCACTAACCGGTTAGACTAAACCCACTCTAGCCCATGTAATCCCGTCTAAAACTCTTTACACCCCTCTAACCCCAAATGCCTCTAAACACCCTGCAAACACCTGTAAACCACTGTAACCCCCCCAAACAATTCTAAAGCCATCTAACATCTGCTAAACCCTCTAAACACCCTCTAAACCCCTCTAAATCCCTCTAAACCCCTCTAAACCCCGCTCAACCCCTCTATGCCCCTCTAAACCAACTGAAAACCCTGTAACCCCTTCTAAACCACAATACACCCCTCCTAACTCATAGAATCCCCCGATAATTGCATTCTAAACCCTTCTGAACCAATACAAACCCCTCTAAATCCCTCTAAATCCCTATAAACGTCCTCTAAACATGAGAAACCCCGCTGTAAACACCGTTAACCCCCTATAAACCAATAAAACGCCTCTCAACCACTCTAAACCCATTCCCAATCCATCTGAACCCCTCTAAACCCCACTAAAACCCCTCTAAACCCCAAATCCCTCGAAACCCTTCTAAATCCTTGTAAACCACTGTAAATCCCCTCTGACCCCAGGTAATCCCGCTAACCCACTCAAACCCCTCTAAACATCTCTTAACGCCACTAAACCCCTTTTAAAACCCTCAAACCCCCTCTAAACACCCTCTAAGCCCCTCTAATGCCCTCTAAACTCCATATAATCCCTCTACCCCTCTAAACCCCCTGTAAACCACCTCCAAACCCTCTATATCCCGTCTAGACCCCTCTCCAAACTCTTCTAAACCCATATAAACCCGTCTAAACCTCTATAACACCTTTAACCCCTTTAACCCCATCTCATGCATTCTAAACCACATCTAAACGAGTCTATCGCACATAAACCCCCTAAACCAACTGAAAACCCTGTAACCCCTTCTAAACCACATCACATCCCCTCCAAACTCATAGAAGCCCACATAATCGCATTCTAAACCCCTCTAAACCAACACAAACCCCCACAAACCCCCTCTAATGTCCTCTACTGCTGAGAAACCCCGCTGTAAACACCTGTAAACCACAGCTGTAGAGGATATGTGTGTGCACCTTTAACAGTAGTGATGTAGCCCTTGCTAACCACTCCCCTATAATCGAGTATAACTGTGACCTTCCCACCCCTAGCTCTCTCTCTAGTGATCGTGACAGACCACGTACAGCTAGGGCAGTGATGTGTGTGTTTATTTAATAAAGTAGTAGTAAAGATTTCTCTGTGTACGTGCATGTTCTTTACATGGCGTCAGAAGTTTCTTATCCTGTGTTTTTGGTTAACGGATTTTGTTTCTTTCGTCCCAGTACCCCCCCTCCCCCTGCGTTGCGATGGCTTCTGCCTGTCGTAAACCTGACATCCTGATCTTTGATGCTGACATCGCTCACCGCTGGAACGTTTTCAGACGTGACTTTGAGCACTACGTTACCGCCGCTCACCCTGCGGTTGTCCCTGCGGTCAAAGCCTCTCTCCTGCTCAACCTGGCCGGTCCCGAAGCTCTGGAACGATCGGAGTCGTTCGTCTACGGGATCAGCGAGAACGCTCAGGACCCGGTATGTCTACTTGCAAAGTTTACTGAGCTGTGTGACATTCCTACTAACTGTGTCCTGGAGCGTTTCAAACTTTTCGGCCGCCGCCAAAACCCTGGGGAATCTGTCGACAATTTCGTCGCCGCGTCGCGGCACCTGGTTCGCCGCTGCAGCCTGGATGCTTTATCCCCTGAGACTTTGACCCGGGACATTTTGGTCTATGGCCTCCGAGACGAGAAGCTGCGTGCTGAGATCCTTCGCAAGCCTGATTTGACTTTTAACGAGGCTGTGCATGCCTCTAGCCTGGCGGACTCTGTCTCCTCCGCCGTGTCGCCGCCCGATCATGACGTCCACGCGGCCAGTTTCGGCGGCCGCCCGTACTCTGCTCCGCAGCGGCAGAGGGTAAGCCCTGCGCACGGGTCCAGACCCCGTCAACGCTGCCCGAATTGCAACTTTGCGTCGCATCGTTTTAATGTTTGCCCTGCGCTGGGAAAGACTTGTAATTTCTGCAACAAGCAAAACCATTTCTCGGCGGCGTGTCGTTCCCGTTGGAAGCCTGCACAGCCACAGCAGAAGCGCTCTAACTACCTGACACGTGCTGATACGGCGTCTGGTTCCCATCACCAGCAAGAAGTGATTCGAGCTCTTCCCAAAGCGGGCTGAGCGTTTTTTCGCTGCGAGGTACACCTGCAATGATAACAGACCCAACCGTGCAAGTCACTGTGAATGGCACCACCTTCTCTGCTAAAGTCGACACGGGAGCCGCTGCCAACGTTATGTCAACAAGCTTGTTCAAGAAGATAAGGAATAACGAGCTCGTTACCACTGAACGCTCTGTTCTGCGTGCCTATGGGGGAGGCGTGCTTGTTCCTGTGGGGAAGGCCACTCTCCACTGCAAGGTACTGAAGGCCTCTCGGCCCCTCTCTTTCTTTCTGCTGGACAGTAAATGTGACCCCCTGCTAGGCATTCGGGCCTGCCAAGACCTCGGGTTGGTTAACTTCCACCGTGACATTCGCTTGGTGCAGTCACCCCTGGACCCACTGGACGAATATCCAGACCGTTTCGATGCCAAGCTGGGGAAGCTTCCCTGCAGCTACAAAATCTCCCTTAATACGGATATCGAACCCGTCATCCGCCCATCGCTCCGGGTGTCCTTCGCGATGAAAGACAAAGTCGAGTATACATTTCGTGCAATGGTGACCATCGGTATCCTAAAGGAGGTGAGTGAGCCCACCCGGTGGGTCTCCACCATGGTCGTTGCTGCAAAGAAGGATAAGAGTGAACTGCGAATCTGTATCAACCCAAAGGATCTGAACTTGGCTATCAAGTGCCCGCATTACCCCATGCGAACCGTTGAAGATGTTGCTGCACAAGTCGGTCCAGCCACTGTGTTTTCGGTTCTCGACGCCAAGAGCTCGTTCTGGCAGATACCACTTGACGAACGGTCTTCATACATGCCAACGTTCAGCACACCCTTTGGGAGGTTTCGTTTTCTCCGCATGCCGTTCGGGATCAACTCTGCCAGTGAGGTGTTCCAAAGGACAATGGAACAACTGTTTGCCGGGCTCCCGTGTGCCATTATTGTCGACGATATCCTAGTCTACGGGAAGGATATCACGGAGCACGACTATAACCTCTGCCAGGTCCTGGAACGAGCTGGGGAAGTCAACCTGAAGCTCAACCCAAACAAATGCCGGTTTCGTGTCCCTGAGGTCACCTACGTGGGACGCGTCTTCACAGCATCGGGGCTGAAGCCCGACCCGCAGAAGACGGCCGCTATCTCTGAGATGCCTGTGCCTGCTGACGTGCCGGGCCCCCAGCGTTTCCTGGGCATGGTCAACTACCTTGGGAAGTTCATCCCGGATATGAGCGAGCTGAGCGCACCTCTGAGAGACCTGGTCAAAAAGGACGCTGCCTGCGCCTGGTTCCCGCAACACCAGAATGCTTTTGACATTCTCAAATCCAGGTTGGTCAGTACACCAACGTTGATGTATTTGGACCTCCAGCGCCCCATCGTTCTCACTTGCGATGCGTCCAAGTTTGGCCTTGGGGCCACCTGCTTGCAGCACCACAACGGATTACAAATGCCCGTGTCTTACGCATCTAATACAATGACTCCCGCCGAACAGTGTTATGCCCAGTTCGAAAAAGAATTGCTGGCTGTCGTCTTTGCCTGCTCAAAGTTCAAGGACTATATTCTGGGCACCTGATTTTCTATCGAGACGGACCACCAACCTCTGGTTACCATCCTAAACAAGCCGATACACGTTGCCTCTTCTCGGCTTCAGCTCATGATGCTTCAGCTACAGTGGTTCACTTTCATTGTGGTTTAACGAAAAGGCAACAACATGTTTGTTGCCAACACGCTGTCTCGGGCGCCACTCGCATCCACCAAGCGTCACCCCTACGAGGCGTCCGACTTGATGGTTCTCAACGTCAATTTCGTGCCTTCAAACCAGATGAATCCCTGGTCCAGCACACGGCGGCTCACGCTTCCTACAACAGCTGGACGCGGTGATCGAGCGGGGCTGGCCAGACCGCCGTTCTTCCCTGCCGGCCGCAGCGGTGGCTTATTTCCTGGTTTGTGAAGAGCTGGTGCTGCATGACGGTGTGATTGTGAAGGGGCACAAGGTGGTGGTGCCCGCAGCACTACGTGAACAAAACTTTGAAACTGCTCATCGTGGCCATCCCGGGGCCGAAGCCACTCTTTCCAAGCCTGCAGTCGGCCAACGGCAGTCAGTTCACCAGTGCTGAGTTCCGTGCTTTTGCTGATCGCTGGAATTTCCGTCACTACACCAGCAGCCCAGAATACCCGCAGAGCAACGGCCTGGCTGAGCGCGCGGACCGCACTGCCAAAGGATTGCTGGAACGTTGTCGTTTATTTCGCTCGGATATTTACCTTGCCCTCCTGAACCTCCGCAACATCTCCCGCGACCATACCCTGGGTTTCCCAGCGCAGCGCCTCATGTCCCGTGTTACGAGGCCGCCGATCCCGATGACCCAGCAGTCGCTTGCGCCCTCCATCCTTAAGCCAGCTACGGTCCGGAAGCGCATTGCCCACAAACAAAGTATCCAGGAGCGCCATGACATGTCCTGCCGTGTCCTCCCACCCCTCTTCCCTGGTCAGGTCGTCCGCATGAGGTCTGCTGGTTCCCCTCGTTCGTACCTGGTCGAGCACGACCGTACGATCTACCGGAGGTCTCGTCATCAACTCCGGCTTGTTAACGAACCTCGTCCCCCTCCGGCTGCTCCGTATGCCCCCCCCCCCTGTGCCGTCTATGTCGCCTCGTCCCATGCCAACCCTGCCCAGTTCTCCTCATTCTCATCCCTCTCCGGTGCGACCTCCCGCTGTGCACTCTGGTTCTCCAGCCTCTCCACCCTCTCCATCATCTCCGCTCTCTCCGTCTCCGCGGGGCTCTCCTGTCGGAGGCTCCCCTCCGGCCCGGGCGCCGGCCCATTTCGTTCCCGTTGAAGGGAGATGTGATGGCGAGGTGCGGACCCGGTCTGATCGCCTTGTCAAGCCGCCAGATCGTTATGGTGATTACGTGTGAATTTTGGTTCCTGTATAATTGCTGTTTATCTTCCCTAAGCGCATGAGACGTGGTCGCCCTGTCACTACTTGTTGTTTTTGTTTTTTTATAGAGGGTGTAGATGATATTTGTGTACACCTTTAATAGTAGTGCCGCACCCCTTTCTAACCACTCCCCTTATCATTCATTATAATTGTGACCTTCCCACGCTTAGCTCACTCTCTAGAATCCTTGACAGACCACGTACAGCTAGGGCAGTGATGTGTGTGGTTAATTAATAAAGTAGTAGTAAGTAATTCTCTGTGCCAATTATTTACAGTTTGGAAATGCAATGGTGGTTTGGTTTGAAAATCCAAAAGGAGGTTTGGTTTGAAAATGCAAAATGGGAAAATGAAATTGGTTTACCGATATCAGAAGATTTTTGGGAAGAAAGCTTACAACGAATTCATCGCTGTTCGTTAAATGCCAGACATACTTTGATACAATTCAAAGTAATACATAGATTACACTACTCAAAAAAGAAATTAAATAGAATTTTTCCAAATATATCACCACTGTGTGATAAATGTCAGCACATAGAAGCCGATTTAAATCATAGTTTTGTAATATGTACAAAACGTAATAGTTATTGGACTAAGATTTTCAAAATTATTTCCATAGTTTTAAAGATTACATTAAGCCCTGACCCAAAATTAATTATATTTGGGGTTTCAGATACAAACCAAACTTTAACAGCAAATCAAATAAATTTTCTGGATTACTGTTTAATAATTGGAAAAAACATAATGTTAAAATTTTGGAAGGGACCATTATCCCCTACAATTAAAATGTGGACAGTGGAAATGTTGGAGACGTTACAACTGGAGATAATTAGGTTTATCCTAATGGATAAACGAGCTTTTTGAACAAATATGGTCTCCATTCACTGATTATATGAAGGGGTAGCTGGGCTCAGCATTGAAACTCAACAAGTACCCGGTGGGAGGCTCAAACAAAAACGTTTAATTTCAGATGTATATACTTGTCTCTATATATTATAATTAGAAAATGTTCCATTCATTGATAAGATGTATACTGTTTTCTTTTCCTCAAGTATAATAATTGTTTACTAGTTATAGGGTTTTTTTCCATTATTATTTTTATTTATTTATTTATTTTTCCCATTTTAATCAAATATAATCATATTCTTCAAATTATTCACTATTCTTTCTTTATACTTTTTTCTTTTTCTCTTTTTCATACTACAAAAAAAATGGAGGCCTATATACATGATTTGGTAATATTTATATAATTTTGGAAAGATGTATTAATTATATCTCAAAAAATTGTTATACTATTTATAATATGTATGGACTCTAATAAAAATATATTTTAAAAAAAAATGCAAAAGGAGGGTGGTTTGAAATTGCAAATGGTGGTTTGAAAATGCAATGTGAGTTTTGGGTGAAAATGCAAAATGGTTGCTTTCAAAATGCAAAAGGGAGGTTGATATGAAAATGCAAATGGTGGTTTGGTTTGAAAATTCAAAAGGAGGTGTGGTTTTAAAATGCAAAAGGTTTGCTTTGAAAATGCAAAAGGTTGGCTTTGAAAATGCTACAGGTGGTTTGCTTTGAAAATGCAAATGGTGGTTTGCTATGAATATGCATATGGTGGTTTTGTTTGAAAATGCAAATTGTGGTTTGAAAATGCAATAGGCTTGGTTTGAAAATGCAAAAGGTTTCCTTTGGAAACAGAAAATGTGGTTTGGTTTGAAAATCTATATGGGTTGGTTTGAAAATGCAGAAGGTTTGGTTTGAAAATGAAAAAGGTTTGGTTTAAAAATGAAAATGTTTTGTTTCAAAATGCAAATTGTGTTTTGGTTTGAAAATGCAAATTTTGGTTTTGAAACGCAAATTTTTTGAAAAGCAAATGGTGTTTGGTTTGAAAACGAAAATGTTGGTTTGGTCTGAAAATACAAAAGGAGGTTTGGTTTGATAATGCAAAAAATGTGCTTTGAGAATGCAAAAAGTGGTTTGCTTTGAAAATGCAAAAGGTGGTTTGGGTTGAAAATGCAAATGGGGGTTTGGTTTGGATGTGCAAAAGGTGGTTTGCTTTGAAAATGCAATGGGTTTGCTTTGAAAATGCAAATGGTTTGCTTTGAAAATGCAAAAGATGGCTTGCTTTGAAAATACACAGGAGGTTTGCTATGACCATACAGAAGTTGGTTTGCTTTGAAAATGCAAAAGGTTGGCTTTGGAAATGCCAAAGGTAGTTTGCTTTGAATATGCAAATGGTTTGCTTTGAAAATGCAAATGATTTGCTTTGAAAATGCAAAAAGGTTTGTGTTGAAAATGCAAACGGTGGTTTGCTTTGAAAATTAGATTAGATTCGATTCCTTTATTGTCATTGAGACCTTTCGGTCTGAACGAAATTGTTACCATGCAGTCATAACATATAATAAAAAAACAAAACACACAATGAGTTCACCAGGCACCTCCTCACTGTGGTGGAAGGCAAAAGTCTTAAGTCATTGTCTTCACTCTCCTAGTTCTCCCTTTGCGCTGAGGCAATCCAGGCCTCCGACGGCGCTGGAGCACCGCAGCTCTAAGTCAGGCCACCGCCGCCGCTGGAGCACCACAGTTCTAAGGTGGACCGCCGCCGCCGCTGGTGCACCGCAGTTCTAAGCCGGACCGCCGCCGCCGCTGGAGCACCGCATTTCCAAGCCGGGCACCGTAGCTCTAAGCCGGACCACCGCCGCCGCTGGAGCACCGCAGCTTTAAGCCAGGCCGCCGCCTAACGCCGTCACAGCTCCGAAGCCGCCAGCTCCGCCATTAGGCCTCCGCACAGACGGAGACGCTGACGGGGAACACGCTTCCCCCCGAAGGGGACATTAAAACCCTGTTTCTCCCACCCACCCCCTCTATACATACACAACATAATAAAACAAAATTGTACTAAAACAAACACTAGAAGACAACAAAAAAAGAAAAAAACAGACGGACTGCAGGTGAGCAATTCCTGTTTGCACTGGATGTTGATTTTGGAAAAATGCTACCACTTACGGCTGTGATTTTTGGATATCTTACTTAAGTCCCCCTCCAGTTGTCAGGACCAGAAGATTTTTCCCGTCGAATAAAAATAAAATACTTATTAATGTTTAAAAAATATTGAGATTCTCTCTCCTATCAATCATGCCATGAACGTCACGTCCCATCCGGTGTGAGTGGGAGGGACTATAAACCCGGAAGTGTGGACGTGCGGCAATCGCTGCAAGATGGGTGAGGGAGCGGTCACGACTCTCAGTCTGAGCTGTGAATAATCAGAACACTGAACACGTTTGCTAAACTACGAGTGTGGTTTTATGTGCCTTTTGACGTTGCCGCTAATTGAAAAGTGTACATTTCGACATTGCCGGTAATTGAAAAGTGTGTCTTTTGACAGTGCCGCTAATTGAAAAGTGTACATTTCGACATTGCCGGTAATTGAAAAGTGTGTCTTTTGACAGTACCGCTAATTGAAAAATGTGCCTTTTGACATTGCCGCTAATTGAAAAGTGTGCCTTTTGACTGTGCCAGTAATTGAAAAGTATGCCTTTTGAATCTGCCGCTAATTAAATAGTGTGCCTTTTGACTGTGCCGTTAATTGAAAAGTGTGCCTTTTGACTGTGCCGCTAATGGACAAGTTTGCCGCTAAACTGAGCCTAAATTTTAAAATGTGTTTTCCTTTTTAAATGTGGCTTGCGTTTTAAATGAGGCTTGCTGTACAATCGTTTTTGGAAGGAAAAACCGTGAATAATCGTTGTATTCGATCAGGACTGTGTTTAATGCAATATTGGTTTAGACCCACCTGTGTTCTTATTTTCAAATTACTTACAAAAAGTATATGGTTAGTAACAGGATTCAGTATGCTTTCCACGTTCTGAAGTTACTTGGCATTTTAGTATTGGTGCTGTGAGTGAGTGTCCGTCTGTCTGTGTGTCTGTGTCTGTGTGTATTTGTTTGTGTGTGTGTCTTTGTGTTTGTGTGTGAGTGTATGTGTATGTGTGTGTGTCGTTTTGTGTGTGTGTCTCTGTTTGTGTGTCCATGTGTGTGTCCCTGTGTGTTTTACTCTGTTTGTACCTCTGTGTGTGTGTGTGTGTGTGTGTGTGTGTGTGTGTGTGTGTGTGTGTGTGTGTGTGTGTGTTTGTGTGTGTGTGTGTGTCTGGGTGTGTGTGTGTGTCTGTGTGTGTGTGTGTGTGTGTGTGTGTGTGTGTGTGTGTGTGTGTGTGTGTGTGTGTGTGTGTGTGTGTGTGTGTGTGTGTGTGTGTGTGTGTAGTTGGTGTGCTGTGAGGTTGAAATTGTTGTCTGAACTCTGCTTTGCGTGCTGTGAGGTTGGATTTGCAAAGTTTTAAGACTCGATCCCATTTTAAACTTTAATAAATCATTTTCCCACTTGCTATGTATGTGTGTTGTGCATCACAATGGGGACCTTATAGGCAGGAATGACTGCGCTGTCGGAGAGCCCCAAAGAGAGCCCGCTGTCGGAGAGCCCCTCTGGAAGGAAAATGGCGGCACGGGCGCAACGCGGTGCCCCAGGTCTCCCAAGAACGGGAAAAGTTATTGAGTCAATCCCCCTACCTGTTTCAAGGCTGCACACACGGAGCAGTCTTGGACCCATTTCGTACAGCCGACAGGAACTTCTGGACCTCGGTTCCTGCGGCTGCAACAAATTTTGGGGCGATCTCCGTCATGCTCCTGAGCTCGGCAGAGCAACGGAGCACCGGAGCAGCGGGGCTGGAGCCCGCCAGTGGATCAACGAGGCTGGAGGCCGCCTGGAGAGCCACGAGGCTGGAGCCCGCCTGGAGAACCACGAGGCTGGAGCCCGCCAGTGGATCAACGGGGCTGGAGCCCGACTGGAGAGCCACGGGGCTGGAGCCCGCCAGTGGATCACGGGACTGGAGCCCGCCAGTGGATCAACGGGAACGGAGCCCGCCGGGAGAGCCACGGGGGTGGAGCCCGTCAGCTGAACCGCGGGGCTGAAGAAAGCCAGCGGGGCAGCGGGGCCGGAGAAAGCCAGCGGATCCGCGGGGCTGGAGACGATATTGATCGAAATGAGGTCAGCAATGAACACGGAATAAAAATAGTTGTTATAAATTACCGCAGTATAAGAGGAAAATGTGCTGTGATCAATTAATTTATTGAAACTGAAAACCCTGATAATCTAATCGGGTCTGAATCTTAGCTGCACCCATCAATGAAATCTGCTGAGATTTTCCCTCCTCACCTCCAAATTTTTAGAAAGGACAGAAACAAGCATGGAGGCGGTGTCTTCATCGGACTTAACAATACCATTCCCTGCTTTGAAAGAACACACTTGGTCAGCGACTCTGAGCAAATCTGGTGTCAGGCTACGCTTGGGGATCAGTCGTTACAGATCGGAAGCTTTTACCGACACCCTGACACGAAAACGGAGTCTCTTTTAGATCTTGGGTCGAACATCTCCAAAATTAATGCCTTTTCACGCTCACCACTTATCATCCTGGGGGGCGATTTCAATATCCCGGGTGTAGATTGGTCAGATGGCATACAAAATTTCGTTCTCTCTGTACTGTACACTGACAATGACAATTAAAATTGAATCCGAAAGCGAACCAAAAGGGGCTCTCCCGGAAGCCCTAGCTGACTTTACTCTGGAAAATCACATGTCCCAAAAAGTATCTTTCCCTACCAGGCGTGATAAGACAAGTGGCACCGAAAATACTTTAGATTTACTGTTCACTTCACACCCAGATTTAATCTCGGAAGTTTTATCGTGTGCAGGAATTAGTGATCATTTTATTATCTAAGCAAAATTGCGCTTAAAGCTTAAAGTCGCTTCAAAACCACCGCCGAAAAATGCCCTCTGGAAAAAAGTGAACAGTGAGGAATTCAAAGGCTTAGCTAAAAAAATGGCAAAAGATTTCTTCAACCTGCAACCAGATAAAAGATCAGTAGAAGACAACTGGGTGTGGCTGAAAAACTCTTCAAATTATATTGTCACAAATCATGTTCCTCAAAAACTAGTCAAGGGCCGTATGCGTCCTCCTTGGTTTTCGGCAAAACCGAAACGTCTCTGCAATAAGAAAGATAAGTTTTTTAACCGTGCCAAAAAAGGGGGTACAAAATTGGACTGGGACAATTTTACTAGTGTGCGAAAGCAAGTCGATCATGCAATTAGGAGTGCTCATAGACAACATGTTTTCTCTATTGTTGGGGGAGAACAACCCAAGGCTTTTTGGAGATATGTGAAATCCAGACGGACAGACAACACTGGTGTCCAGATGCTAAAAGTGAACAACTGCCTGATCACTGAGGAACAGGCGAAAGCAGAAGCTCTTGCGAACCAATTCACCCGGGAAGATGTGGAGCCTTCATCATTTCCAGTCCTTCCGCCCAGCCCATATGCTGATATGCCTGCTACTAAAATTGAGGTCGAGGGTTTCAAGAAGTTATTGTTCAACATTAATACCACAAAATCAATTGGACCAGATCAGATACAAAATCAAGCCCTCAAGATCGCAGCCGAAGATCTGGCTCCAGTTTTAAAGTTCATTTGTCAACAATCGCTTGAATCGGGTGATGTACCGCTGGATTGGAGGAAGGCCAACATCACTCCTCTCTTTAAGAAAGGTTCACCCACGAACCTAGCGAATTATCGTCCTGTTTCACTAACAAGTACTTGCTGTAAATTGCTGGAGCATATCATTGATAGTAATGTGATGCGTCACATGAGCAAACATAATATTCTTGCCGACAACCAACATGCATTTAGGAGGCATAGATCATGCGACTCTCAGCTTATCCTGACAACAAATGACCTGGCCAAGCACCTTGACAGTAACGTCATCATGTATTTAGTAGTGCTGGACTTTTCTAAAGCATTTGATGTCATCCCACACCAGAGACTGCTTCGGAAGCTTGTCTTTTACGGTATTCGTTCAAACACGAAACGATGGGTTTCCAGTTTCCTGACGAAACATCTTCAGCGCGTGCGTGTGAGCGGAAAAAGGTCCAATTGGCACCCAGTGTTGAGTGGTACACCCCAGGGCACAGTACTTGGCCCACACCTATTTTTGCATTACATAAATGACATCCATGAAAAAGTCGCAAGTACGACCAGATTATTCGCTGATGATTGTTTGCTGTACCGTCCAATTAACTCAGCTGATGATGAAGATGCTCTCCAAAAGGATCTCGATACGATGGTCGAGTGGTCACAACAATGGGGCATGCAGTTCAACCCTTCCAAATGTGAAACCATGCGTGTCACCAGAAAGTGGAATCAAGGCTTCACATCTTACAACATACTTTGTGTCACCATTGAAGAATCCAAACAAACCAAGTATATTGGCATCAAATTTCAGAATGATCTACGTTGGAATTGTCAGACTCATCATGTAACAGTGAAAGCCTGAGGCGCAACTTCCATCATTGTTCAGCTTCTGTCAATGAGATGCTGTATTTCACCCTCGTTAGACCTCATCTGGACTACACAGTTGCAGCTTGGGACCCATACACAGATAAAAATATTTCATCCATCGAACGTGTCCAAAGACAGGCCGCTCGATTTGTTACTAACACCTACGAGAGAGAAGCGAGTGTCACCAAACTTCTGAATTCTCTGGGATGGAACCCTCTCCAAGACAGACGTGAATCTTACCGTTTGACCTGCTTTTCACAAAATGTTAAGTGGTCAGCTAGACATAGATCACATGACCTACACCAACCCCAAACCAATTAGGAGCAGACGAGAGCATTCGATCCAATTTGTGGTCCCAGCCTCAAAGACAGATGTGTACAGCAATTCGTTCTTTCCACGCTCTAGTAAAGCATGGAATAATCTCCACCAAGCCACGGTTCCCCAGCCAGATGCAACTCAATTTAAAGTGGCACTTTCTTCCCAATAACCCTCTCTGGCTAAACCCCTCCCTTCACCACCACCAGTTTAAATTCCAGTTGGAATATTTTAGAGGACCAAGAACCAAGAACCAATGCCTGGGGTTGGGGGGTGGGGGGGTTGAGGGGAGATGCATTGCATGCGAGGGGGGGGGGGAATGCAAGGAGCAGAGTTCGGGGGTGTAGGGAGGAGGGGAAACTGAATGAACTGCCACCACACCAGCTCTAAGTGATTGTAGTTCCAGCCCACCAGTCATGGCTCACTGAACTGCAAGTCCAATAATCCATTCAGTCCACAATTTCCATACTAGCCCTTTGGAAACCAGTCCCTTCACAGCAGTACACTCATACTAGCAATCCCCATATTCACGCAAATATAGACTTTCCTCCTTTCATTGCTGATATCTGTAAAAAAATATGAAAATATCTAACGTTGATTGTCCACCCTCTTCCCCTTCTCTCTCACAGAGACTCTGTCACCTGTTTTTCAGCAGTTTTTGAGCTGCTAGCCCACCAGGCCTGAGTTTCTGAGCTGCCAGCCCACATTCAGCCCACAACTTACACACTAGCCCTCTGGAAACCCGTTCCTTCGGCCCACAAAACCGGTGTCAATGCTCCAAATGCCCCCCCCCTCCCCCTCCGCCCACTGGGCAGCACTGGCCGATTAGGAAAAGGGGAGATGCAACGAGACCTGGGTATCATGGTACACCAGTCATTGCAAGTAGGCATGCAGGTGCAGCAGGCTGTGAAGAAAGTGAATGGTATGTTGGCATTCATCTGACTATACTATATACACAATATTCCACCTCTACACCAATTCCAATATTAGAATAATAGAATCGTAGAAAATAGGTGCAGCAGTAGGCCATTCGGCCCTTCGAGCCTGCACCGCAATTCAATATGATCATGACTGAACATACAACTCAGTGTCATGTACCTGCCTTCTCCCCATACCCCCTGTACCCTTCAGCCACAAGGGCCACATCAAACTTGAATATAGCCAATGAACTGGCCTCAACTACCTTCTGTGGCAGAGAATTCCACAGACTCACCATTCTCTGTGTGAAAAATGGTCTACTCATCTCGGTCCTAAAAGACTTCCCCCTTATCCTTAAACAGTGACCCCTTGTTCTGGAATGAATCCATTAACGGAGCCACTCTGCTGTCGGATTCTATGTTGTCCCTGCCATCCCTCTGGAAGCATCCTCGTCCCCATCAGATGCCCAGGTCCCAAAGCCCTGGTTACCCGCGGCCGGCCGCTCACGGTTAAGTCTGTGAAAGCGGCCCCATCAGAGACTGCGAACAGCAGGGTTAACTACAGAAAGGACAATTGCACCTATAGCAGCGGGTGGCTGCTCGTCCCCTCCCACCCCGCCCTTACCCGCCCGCCCGTCGCCTTATCTCCTCTCCCCTGAAGCAGGCAGGCAGGTCGGGCACATTCGGAGCCGGATCGGACAACGTTAAACTCGCATCAGCCGCGCACCCACCGACTCCAACACTGCTGATCTTGAGCTGAAAGTCGAGCCGGTGGTCAGCCCCGGAGACCGTGTTGTGTAAATGCCCAGTGTCCGTTCCTTTGTCTTTCCGCAGTGAATTTAGTGGCGATTGTGATCCTGTCCCGGGGACAGTGCGGCCTCTCCACCTGCACCACTCGCTACCTGGTGGCCATGGCAGTGGCCGATCTTCTGGTCGCCATCACCGAGGTCATTTTGTATCGGATCCGACAGCATTACTTTTATTGGAGTTTCCTGACCATCACCCCTGTGTGCATTGTTATCGATGTACTGAAGTTTGCAGCTACAGACTGTTCTGTCTGGTTCACCGTCACTTTCACCTTTGATCGGTTTGTCGCCATTTGTTGCCAGAAACTGAAAACTAAATTTTGCAGCGGGAAAACTGCGGC
Organism: Raja brachyura; assembly: GCA_963514005.1. Next base: position 154,026 of record CAUPSL010001423.1, read on the forward strand.
TGCGGTTCTGGCAACAGCCGGCGTTCTGCTCTGTCTGAAAAACGTTCCCCGCTGCTTCACACGGGAACCCCGGATATTCATCGACAATGTCCCGTGGGGCTGTGTCGCAGTGGACAGTTATTTCGCTGACCCCGGGTGGGTGGCATTTGACTGGATCGACACGGTTTTAATTCTGTTCCTCACTTTCGCTGTAGTCCTGCTGCTCAACGCTCTGACAGTCCAGCACATTTTAGTGGCCAGCCGGGTCCGTAATGGGCTGAGGGGTGAGAACAAGAGGGAGAACCACAGTGACCCGGAGATGGAGAGCAGGAGGAGGTCTGTGGTTTTACTCTTCACCATCTCCGGCAGCTTCATCCTCCTGTGGCTGACGTATGTTGTAAATGTCGTCTATTATCAGATCACAGGAACTGGAGCTGTTAAGAATGATTCTCAATATATATTTCACTACGTTGGGTATGTGCTGAGGAATCTCAGCTGCTGCACCAACATATTTATTTACGCGGCGACCCTGTCCGAGTTCAGGGAGCATGTGAAGAGCGCGATGAACTATCCGCTCACCTCAGTGCTTCGGCTCATTAATAAATCCGCGCCCTGAGCGCATCCACCCCAGAGGCGGCCGCAGTCTCGCCGCTTCGGACTCCTGCCCGTGATAATCACCGCCGGAGCCATGAGGGAGGGAGGAGATGGCCAAAGTTGACTGGAAAGATACCCTAGCAGGGGTGACAGTAGAAGAACAATGGCAGGTGTTTCTGGGAATAACACAGAAGGTGCAGGATTAGTTCATTCCAAAGAGGAAGAAGGATTCCAAAGGGAGAAAGTGGCGACCGTGGCTGACAAGGGACTTCAGGGACAGTATGAATGAATGAATGAATGACTAGTTTATTTCGGTCATACATTAAAAACAACAAAACTGTACAATCTGTGTGAATATGAACCAACACTGTATCCATTTCACACAACGTTCACATAATCAATGATACAAAAAGGAATAGGCTGAAGCCACAAGCTTATTTTTGGTTATCCTATACAAGCCATAAGATAAGATAACCCAGAATATCAGCACAACAAATTAAAGGAAAAACAAATATTGTAAATTGTAATCCTTACTTATTTAACTTTTTAATGACTTTACATGATAATGCTTAATTATTTTACATTTTAACGCGTTTTTGACACTCGACAGTGAGCTACAACATTTCAACTCATCACTAAGCCCGTTCCATAATTTGACTCCCAAAGCTGAGACACATGTATATTTTACATTGGTTCTCACTTTACATGTTTCAAAATTACACAACCCTCTTAAATTATAAAGCCCTTCTCTTAATTTAAATTGTTTTTGAATACTAACAGGTTGTGGCGGTCCCTGGGGGGTAGGCCACTCCTTGGATCATCCCCCTTGCCGATTGAGTGAGAGGGGCGTTGGTTTGCCACGGGGTTTCCTGACCACCCCTGGGGTGTGTGCTCTCAATGTGTGTGGTGTGCTCTCGCTGTAGGGATTAAAGGACTACTGTTTAAACTTACCTAGCGTCTGGCCTTTTCCTGAGGTCGTCTAGGCCGATACACTGGTCACCCTCGACATTCATCACGCGTCGTGATGGATAATAATGCCGTTGCGCTTAAGCTCCCTACTCTGCGGACCGAAGAGACTGACATCTGGTTCCAGCAGGTGGAGGCACAATTTGCTGTGAGATGCATTACAGCAGACGAAACAAAATATTATTACGTGGTCAGCCCGCTTTACCAAGCAACTGCGAGGCGAGTTAAGCCTTTACTCAGAGACCCCGCCCCCCGGTAGCTAACAAATATAGGGGCCTTGAGGAATTCATTATCAGGAAGTTTGGTCTTGGTGACTTGGAGCGGGCAGCTCGGATTCTCCGATTGGACGGTCTGGATGACCGCCGGCCGTCTGCCGTCCTGCTTACCCTAATGGGGGACAATGAACCCTGTTTGCACTTTAAATTCGCCTACCTGCAGCAACTCCCGCCCGGCATCCGCCTGCTGCTCGCCAGGGAACCCTTTACTGACATGCAGGCGCTGGGCGAGCAGGCCGGTGAACATTGGATGTCGCGCCAGTAAAACCTGGAAGCACTGACCGTCCTTCCCGCGGCGGTTGGAGACTCAGAGCAGGTCGGGGCCGCTATCGCCACGTCTCCACTGCTCCCAGACGGCCCTCGACGCAAAATCAGGCCGCCATTGGGAATTCCACTGCAGGCAGGTCCTTCCAGCAGGGCCCGCCTGCATTTCCACCCAACGCCAGCAGAGGTTGTTGGTGTTCGACACAACCAAATTCGCCTGAAGTTCCACCCGACGCAAGCAGAGGGGGTTGGTGCTATAACCACGGTCGCTGGGAAGCTGCAGCCGGGCAATGTCGCCCACCCTGTTCATAGAAACATAGAAACATAGAAAAATAGGTGCAGTAGTAGGCCATTCGGCCCTTCGAGCCTGCACTGCCATTCAATGTCATCATGCCTGATCATCCAACTCAGTACCCCGCACCTGCCTTCTCTCCATACCCCCTGATCCCTTTAGCCACAAGTACCACATCTAACGCCCTCTTAAATATTGCCAATGAACTGGCCTCAACTACCTTCTGTGGCAGAGAATTCCAGAGACTCACCACTCTCTGTGTAAATAATGCTTTCCTCATCTCGGTCCTAAAGGAATACACCCTTATCCTTAGACTGTGACCCTTTGTTCTGGACTCCCCCAACATCGGGAACAATCTTCCAGCATCCAGCTTGTGCAACCCCTTAAGAATTTTGTAAGTTTCTATAAGATCCCCCCTCAATCTTCTAAATTCCAGCGAGTACAAGCCGAGTCTATCCAATCTTTCCTCATATGAAAGTCCGGACATCCGAGGAATCAGTCTGGTGAATCTTCTCTGTACCCCCTCTCTGGCAAGTTTGTCTTTCCTCAGATTTGGAGTCCAAAACTGTACACAATACTCCAGGTGTGGCCTCACCAAAACCCTGTACAACTGCAGTAGAACCTCCCTGCTCCTATACTCAAATCCTTTCGGTATGAATGCTAACATACCATTTGCTTTCTTCACTGCCTGCTGCACCTGCATGCCTGCTTTCAATGTCTGGTGTACCATGACACCAAGGTTTCATTGCATCTCCCCTTTTCCTAATCTGCCACCATTCAGATAATAGTCTACCCTCATGTTTTTGCCACCAAAGTGGATAACCTCACATTTATCCACATTATACTGCATCTGCCATGTATCTGCCCATTCACTCAGCCTATCCAAATCACCCTTCAGCCTCCAAGCATCCTCCTCACACCTAACTATACCCCCCAGCTTGGTGTCATCTGCAAATTTGGAGATGTTGCATTGAATTCCCTCGTCCAAATCATTAATATATATTGTGAATAGCTGGGGTCCCAGCACTGAGCCTTGCGGTACACCACTAGTCACTGCCTGCCAATCTGCAAAGGCCCCTTTTACTCCTACCCTTTGCCTCCTGTCTGCTAGCCAGTTCTCTATCCACATCAATACTGAAACCCCAATACCGTGTGCTTTAAGCTTGTATGCTAATCTCTTATGCGGGACCTTTTCGAAAGCCTTCTGAAAGTCTAGATATAACACATCCACTGGTTCTCCCTTATCCACTCTACTAGTTACATCCTCGAAAAAGTTTACCTTTTGTAAATCTATGCTGACTTTCTCCAATGATTTCACAACTTTCCAAATGCGCTGCTATCCCATCTTTAATAACTGACTCTGGCAGTTTCCCCACTACCGATGTTAGACTAACTGGTCTGTAATTCCCCGCTTTCTCTCTCCCTCCTTTTTTTAAAAAGTGGGATTACATTAGCTACCCTCCAATCCTCAGGAACTACTCCTGAATCTAAGGAATTTTTAAAAATTAACACTAATGCATCCACTATTTCTGTGGCTACCTCCTTAAGTACTCTGGGATGCAGACTATCTGGCCCTGGGGATTTATCGGCCTTCAATCCGTTCAATTTACCCAACACCACCTCCCGGCTAACCTGAATTTCACTCAGTTCCTCCATCTTATTTGACCCCCGTTCCACTGCTATTTCCGGCAGATTATTTATGTCTTCCTCAGTGAAGACAGAACCAAAGTAGTTATGGAATTGGTCTGCCATGTCCTTGTTCCCCATGATCAATTCACCTGTTTCTGACTGCAAGGGACCAACATTCGTTTTAACTAGTCTCTTTCTCTTCACATATCTATAAATACTTTTGCAGTCAGTTTTTATGTTCCCTGCCAGTTTCCTTTCATAATCTATTTTCCCTTTCCTAATTAAGCCCTTTGTCCTCCTCTGCTGGATTCTGAAATTCTCCCAGTCCTCCGGTAGGCTGTTTTTTCTGGCAAATGTGTATGCCTGATCTTTTGTTTTTATACTATCCCTGATTTCCCTTGTTATCCATGGATGCACCACCTTCCCCGATTATTCTTTGGCCAAACTGGTATGAACATTTTTTGTACTTCATCCATGCAGTCTTTAAATACCTTCCATTCCACATCCACTGTCAACCCTTTAAGAATCACCTGCCAGTCTATCTTGGCCAATTCACATCTCATACCTTCAAAGTTACCTTTGTTCAAGTTCAGAACCCTTGTTTCTGACTTAATTTTGTGACTCTCCATCCTAATGAAGAACTCAACTATCGCGGCAGTCTTTTCGGACAGTCCTTTTTGCTTACTGTTCAGGTTTTGCCGCCCGCAAGTCTCTTCCGTCTTCTTTCCTGTCTTCTGCTGCTATGTGCCCCCTTTTAAAAAGCTTTGGGCAGAGCCCGGCAGGCTGGGGATCCGCCCACTTTTATCACGGTCCTGTGATTTCAATTTAGCATTTCTCTGCACCTGTCCTTTCATTTCAGTTTGACATGACAGTGGTGTTAAAAGCTCACCCATATCGGATTTTATTTTGGTGACAGTGTTTTCCTTTTCTTGTTGCTTCAGTTGCCTCGCTAATGATTTATGTGGCTTATCCCCAAATTCGAAGTGTGCCTGTTTTGTAAGTTGGAAGAGGCTCCATCCTAATGAAGAACTCAACCATATTATGGTCACTCTTGCCCAATGGGCCACGCACAACAAGACAGCTAACTAACCCTTCCTCATTACTCAATACCCAGTCTAGAATAGCCTGCTCTCTCGTTGGTTCCTCCACATGTTGGTTGAGAAAACTATCCCGCATACATTCCAAGAAATCCTCTTCCTCAGCACCCCTGCCAATTTGATTCACCCAATCTACATGCAGATTGAAGTCACCCATTATAACCGTGTTACCCTTGAAGCACGCATTTCTAATTTCCTGTTTGATGCCATCCCCAACCCCAATACTACTTTTAGGCGGCCTGTACACATGTCCCACTAGCGTTTTCTGCCCCTTAGAGTTTCGCAGCTCTACCCATATCGATTCCACATCCTCCACGCTAATGTCCTTCCTTTCTATTGCATTAATCTCCTCTCTCACCAGCAACGCTACCCCACCTCCTTTTCCTTTTCGTCTATCCCTCCTGAATATTGAATATCCCAGCATGTTCAGCTCCCAGCCTTGGTCACCCTGGAACCATGTCTCCGTGATCCCAACTATAGCATAGTCATTAATCGCTATCTGCACCTTCAACTCATCCACCTTATTACGAATGTTCCTCGCATTGAGACACAAAGCCTTCAGGATTGTTTTTACAACACTCTTACTCCTTATACAATTATGTTGACAAGTGGCCCCTTTCACATCGATCCGTTTTACACTTGGCCATACTCTCCTATCTCTTTGTGAGCTTTCTTTTCCGTTAATTCTCGGGTCATTAACCATCCCTTTACTCTCTTTCCCTTTAACTCCGTCCTCGACTATCCCATTTGACACCCCACCCCCCTTATTCAGTTTAAAACCATCCGTGTAGCAGTGGCAAACCTGCCGGCCAGAATGCTGGTCGCCCACCTGTTAAGATGCAATCCGTCCCTATTGTACAGTTCCCCCTTACTCCAAAACAGATCCCACTGATCTAAGAATCTAAATCCCTGGCCCCTGCACCAGTTCCTCAGCCACACATTCAGGTCCCGTATCTCCCTGTTCCTGCTCTCGCCAGCATGAGGAAATTGAAGCAAACCGGAGATAACAACCGTGAAAGTCATGCTTTTCAGCATTTTTCCGAGCTCTCTGAAGTCCCGCTGCAAAATATTCATCCCCTTCTTTCCAACATCATTTGTGCCAACATGCACGACCACTTCCGGCTGTTCACCTCCGCCCTTGAGGATTGTCTGCACGTTGTCCGTGACATCCTGGATCCTGGCACCAGGAAGGCAGCACACTATCCTCGAATCCCGTCTGTTGCCGCAGAAACCCCTGTCCGTACCTCTCACAATGGAGTCTCCAACTACAATGGCGTTGCCCGACTTTGGCCTCTTTGGTTTTGGCTCAACAGCCCTTTTTGCTTTGCAAGCCAGTCCGCCGCTCAGTGAGGTACCGTCCTCTGTCCCGGCAGCTTCCATGTGGGTGAACCTGTTCACAAGAGGTAGAACACCCGGGGACCTTTGCATTCCATGTTTTCCTCCCTTTCTCACCGTCACCCACCTTCTCTATTCTAGTGCATTGGGTGTAACAATCTTACTGAAGGACTTGTCGAGGAACGACTCAGTTTCTCGGATGAACCTGAGGTCATCCACTTGACTCCCCAGTTCCCCAACACGGTCTTTCAGGAGCTGTACCTGGATGCACTTCTCACATTTGTAGCAGCCAGAGGCACCAGAAGTGTCCTTGACCTCCCACATACTGCAAGTATCACACTGCATGAGCTTGCTTGACATCTCCTTCTTCTGCCTCGGTCTATCCCTATCCAGTGTTTTGCGCAGCCTCCTCTCCGAAGACTCTCGAGCCAAAGACGCACACTTTACTCACAGGGCACTTCCCTCACAAGGCCGCTCCCTCACTGCCACTCCCCAAGAGCTGCCTTGCTTATATTGACTGTTAAATTGCCTAATTTACAAACCAGATTCCTCAGTTTTCAACTGTTTTCCCCCTCTGACTCACTGAGAACTCTCCGCCCACTTGGGCTAGAGCCAATCAGTGCTTTCTCCTGCTTCTCTTTGTTGATGTTGCTTCAAAATCCACGGGAACACTGAATAAAGTTCGTGGCGGCTCTGCTTGGCAGCTGCGGCTCACCTGCAGTCCGTCTGTCTTTTATTTTATTTTTGTCTTCGCCCTGTTTTTGGAGTTTATTTTTGGTTTGTTGGGTTGTGTATATGTGTGGGGGTGAAGGGTGGGAGAAACGGGGTTTTTGTCCCTCCCTTCGGGGGGGGATGCGACTTTTCCTGTCGTGTCCCCCGTCACCGTCTACGTCTGTGCTGAGGCCCTGGTGATGGCCTTCCAGCTTCCAGCGGCGGCGGCACGGCTTTCGGAGCTTCAGCGGCCACCTGGCTTCCAGCGGCGACCTGGTTTTCGGGAGCTGCGGTGCTCCAGCGGCGGCCTGGTTTTCGGGAGCTGCTGTGCTCCAGCGGCGGCCTGGGTTTCGGGAGCTGCGGTGCTCCAGCGGCGGCCTGAGAGTGGAGAGAAAGCGGGATAGAGATAGAGAGAGAGAGAGAGAGACGGGGGAAGAAAGAGAGAAGAAGAGAGAGATGGGAGAGTGAGGGGGATTGGAAGAGAGAGAGAGAGAGAGAGAGAGAGAGAGAGAGAGAGAGAGAGAGAGAGAGACAGAGAGAGAGAGAGAGAGAGAGAGAGAGAGAGAGAGAGAGAGAGGAAAGTATGTGGAGAGGGAAAGTGGGAGAGAGGGAGGGAAGGGCAGAGATATAGTGGAGAGATATAGAGAGAGCCAAGAGAGAGAGGGCGTTAGAGAGGGGAGAGAGGGGGCGGAGAGAGAGGGTTAGGGAGAGGGGGAGGAAGAGGGGAGAAAGGGATGGGGAGTGAGAGGGGTAGAGAGCGGAAGAAATGGAGAGATTTATAGGGATAGAAGGGGAGAGTGAGAAGGGGAGAGTGAGAAGGGGAAAGAGGAAGAGGGGTAGGGGAGAGGAGAGAAGAGAAGAGAGTGGGAGAGAGAGGGGGAGGGAGAGAAGGGGAGTGAGGGAGGGGGAGAGATAGAGGGGGAGAGAGAGAGAGAAGAGAGATAAAGAGGGGGAGGGAGGAGAGAGAGGGGAAGGGGAAAGAAGGGGTTGAGAGAGAGAGCGAGAGAATAGCGAGAGGTTGAAAGAGGGAGAATGGGAGATGGCGAGAGAGAGACGCGGAATGAGCAAGAGATGGAGAGAGAGAGAGAGAGAGGAGGGATGAATGGGGAGAGGGTGTGTGGAAAGAGGAGAGAAAGAGAGAGGGAGGGAGAGAGGGGAAGAGACGTGGAGAGAGAGATGCAGAGAGAGATGCGGAAAGAGAGACGGAGAGAGAGAGAAAGAGAGAGAAAGAGAGAGAGAGGCTGAGGGGGGAGAGAGGGGTGAGAGGGAAAGGGAGAGATGGGAGAGAGAGAGAAGAGAGGGGCGACAGAGGGAGAGAGAGGGGGGCAGAGAGAATGAGAGGGGAGAGATGGAGAGGGAGGGAGATAGGGGAAGAGAGAGCGGGAGAGCGAGAATGGGGGAGAGAGCGGGAGTGTGAGAGAGAGGGGCGGAGAGAGAGTGCGGCGGGGGAGAGAAATAGACAAGGGGAGGGAGAGAGAATGCGGAGCGAGAAAGAGACGGAGAGAGACAGAGAGAAGTGCGGAGAGAGTGGGGGAGAGAGAGAGAGAGGACAGACTGGGAGGGAGAGGGCGGAAAGAGAGAGAGGGGAGAGACTGAGGGGGAGAGAGGGGAGAGAGAGAGGGGGGAGAGGTGGAGAGAGAGAGGAGAGAGTAATGGGGAGGGAGAGAGAGGAGAGAGAGGGAGAGAGGGAGAGACAGTGATAGAGACGCTGAGGGAGAGGGAGAGAGAGAGTGGAGAGAGAGGGGGCGAGAGACATGTGGTAGAGGGGGAGAGGGACGGGTGGAGAGAGTGAGGACATCATTTGAGAATTAAGGGACATAAGTTTAGGGGTAACATGAGGGGGAACTTCTTTACTCAGAGAGTGGTAGCTGTGTGGAATGAGCTCCCAGTGGAAGTGGTGGAAGGAGGTTCGATGTTATCATTTAAAAATAAATTGGATAGGTATATGGATGGTAAAGGATGTAAGGTTATGGTCTGAGTGCAGGTAGATGGGATGGCGAGAATAAGTGTTCGGCACGGACTAGAAGGGCCGTGATGGCTTGTTTCCATGTTACAATTGTTATGTGGTTTCATGATTATATGGAAAAGCGACATAAATTCAGCACGCGAAAAGCGAGGTACCTTCAGGATGTGAAGAGGAATGAAAATTCAGCATGCGATCAGTGACAACCCTTCAGGACGTGAAAAGCGACAAAAATTCAGCATGAGAAATGCGAAGAAAATTCAGCACATGAAAAGTGAATAAAATTCAGGACGCAACAGGCGACAAAAATTTAAAACGGCAAAAGCGACATAAGGATGCGAAAAGCGACGAAAATTGAAGACGAGAAAATGAGTAAATTGCAGGACACAAAAAGTGACGAAATTTCAACACATGAAAAGTGACGGAAATTCAGCGTGTGAAAAGCGACGAAAATTCAGGAGGCGAAAACCAACAAAACTTCAGGACATGACAGCCGACGAAATTTCAGCATGAAAAGTTCAGAACACATGAAGCGACACAATTTCAGGACACGAAAAGCAACGCAATTTTAGCGCATGAAAAGCTATGAAAATTCAGCACACAAAAAGTAACACAAAATTCAGGACACGAAAAATGACAAAATTTCAGAACGCAAAATGCGACACAATGCGAAAGGCGACGAAATTTCAGGGCATGAATAGCGACAAAAATTCTGCAGGTGAAAAGCATTGAAAATTCAGCACTCGAAAAAAGATGAACCTTCATGACGCGAAAAGCGTTGAAAATTCAGCATGCGAAAAGTAACTAAATTTCAGCATGCGAAAGGCAATTAAAATTCAGCACACGAAAAGTGAAAAAAATTCAGGCGGAAAAAGTGAAGAAATTTCAGGACATGAAATGTGACAAAAATTCAATACGGAAAAAGCGATGAAACTTAAGGACGTGAAAGCGCAACATTTCAGCACACAAAAGGTGACGAAAATTCAGGGCATGAAAGGCAATGAAAAGTCAGGACGCGAAAGGCAACGAAAATATCAGGACGCTGAAAGCAAAAAAATGTCTGCAAATGTAACGCGCTGAAAATACTCCACGTGAAAAACGCCGAAAATACAGCACACGAAAAGAGACGAACCTTCCGGACACGAAAAGCGATGAAAATTCAGCACACAAAAAGTGATGGAAATTCATGACATGAGAGGCAATGAAAATTCAGGACGCGAAAGACAACGAAATTTCTGGACGCGAAAAGCAACAAAAGTTCTGCAAATGTAAAGCGCTGAAAATACTCCACGTGAAAAGTTCCGAAAATACAGCACACGAAAAGAGGCGAACCTTCCGGAAATTATCTGCCACCAGACTGGTTCCTGGGATGTCAGGACTTTCATATGAGGAAAGATTGGATAGACTCGGCTTGTACTCGCTGGAATTTAGAAGATTGAGGGGGGATCTTATAGAAACTTACACAATTCTTAAGGGGTTGGACAAGCTAGATGCTGGAAGATTGTTCCCGATGTTGGGGGAGTCCAGAACAAGGGGTCACAGTCTAAGGATAAGGGGGAATTCCTTTAGGACCGAAATGAGGAAAACATTCTTTACACAGAGTGGTGAGTCTCTGGAATTATCTGCCACAAAAGGTAGTTGAGGCCAGTTCATTGGCTATATTTAAGAGGGCGTTAGATGTGGCACTTGTGGCTAAAGGGATCAGGGGGTATGGAGAGAAGGCAGGTACGGGATACTGAGTTGGATGATCAGCCATGATCACATTGAATGGCGCTACAGGCTCGAAGGGCCGAATGGCCTACTCCTGCACCTATTTCTATGTTTCTATGTTTCTATGTAAATGAAAAGTGATGAAAATTCACCACACGAACCGTGAAAAAAAATCAGTACGGGAAAATCAAAGAAATTTACGGACGTGAAATTTGAAAACATTTCAGGGTGGAAAAAGCAATGAAATTTAAGGACGTGAGAAGCGACAACATTTCACCACACGAAAGGCAACGAACTATTCAGCACACAAAAAGTGACGAAAATTCAGCTCGTGAAAAGCTACAAAATTTCAGCATGTGAAAAGCAACGAAAATTCAGGACATGAAAAGTGATGAAAATCCTGGACACGAAAGGCAGTGAAAATTCAGGATGAGAAAACTGACAACATTTCAGCAAACGAAAAGTGCCAAAAATTCAGCATGCAAAAGGCAACGAAAGTTCAGCATTGCAATAGCGACGAAAATTCAGGACGCAAAAAACGTCAAAATCACAGGATGCATAGAACGATGAAATTTCAGGACGTGAAAAGCGACAAAATCCCAGGATGGATAGAACGATGAAATTTCAGGACGTGAAAAGCGACTACATTTCAGCACCGGAAGAGCGATGAAAATTTAGCACATGAATAGCGACATAAATTCTGCAGGTGAAAAGCGCCGAAAATTCATAACGCAAAAAGGGACGAACCTTCAGGACACGTAAAGCGATCAAAATTCAGCACGCAAAATGTGACAACATTTCAGCCTGTGAAAAGCGATGAAAATTCAGCATGCGAAAAGTGACGAATCTTCAGGACATTAAAAGCGAGAAAAAATTAGCCCGTGAAGAGCGATGTAAATTCCGCAAACGAAAATGACAAAAAGTCCGTACAGGAAATGCAACAAAATTTCAGGCCATGAAAAGCAACGAGATTTCAGCACAAGAAATGCGACAAAAATTCAGCATGCGAGAAGCAACGAAAATTCGGCACATGAAAAGCGACGTAAATTCATGACCCAAAAAGTGACAAAAATGCAGGATGCATAAAGCGCCGCAATTTCAGGACACGAAAAGCAATAAAATTTCAGCACACGAAAATTCCACATACGAAAACGACAAAAAATCAGGACGCAAAATGCAACAAAATTTCAGGACATGAAATGAAACAAAAATTCAGAACGCAAAAATCAACGAAATTTCAGGACGATAAACACGACTAAATTTCAGCACACGAAAAGTGATGAAAAAGTAGCACTCAAAAAGTGTGGAAAATTCAGCATGCGAAAAGCAATGTAAATTCAGGACACAAAAAGCAATGAAATTTCAGGACACATAAAGCAACGAATTTTCAGGACGTGAAAGGCAACGAAATTTCAGCAACGAAAAGTGATGAAAATTCAGCAAGCGAAAAGTGGCGAATCACCAGGACACGAAAAGCGACAACAATTTAGCACACGAAGAGCGACGAAAATTCCGCAAATGAAAACGAGAAATGCAACGAAATGCAAAGAAAATTCAGCACGCGTAAAATGACAAACCTTCAGGACGCGAAAAGTGACTAAAATTCAGCACGTGAAATGCGACAAAAATGCAGCACATGAAAAGCGATGCAAATTCATGACTCATAAAGCGATGGTCTCGAGGTGAGATAACCTTAAGTAACCCATGACGTCACGCGCCAGCCCACGTCCCTACTGACGAGGGTTCGACCATCAGTGGTCTGTGTATAGGCTGACGCCACAGGACCCACCCCCCAGAACACCAGACCAGCCCCCAGTGGGAGGAACATAATTGTCGAGGGCGGCTCCTGCATGTGGGTCGGCGACAGCCCGGGCGTGGGTGAGGACGGATGGTCCCACGTGCGCAGTCGATGCTCCGCGTGGACGATACCGAGGTACCGAGGGATGCGAGGTTTGCATTTTCGTTGCAAACCTTTTGCATTTTCAAAGCAAACCACCTTTTATATGTTCAAACCAAACCACCATTTGCTTTTTCAAACCAAACCACCATTTGCATTTTCAAATCGAACCACCATTTGGATGTTCAAACCAAACCACCATTTGCCTTTTCAAAATAAACCTTCATTTGCATTTCCAAAGCAAACCTTATGCATTTTCAAAGCTAACCTTTCGTAGTTTCAAAGAAAACCTTTTGCATTTTCAAGCCAAACATTTTGCATTTTCAAACAAAACCTTCTTTTGCATTTTCAAAAAACCTCATTTTGCATTTTCAAATCAAACCACCATTTGCATTTTGAAACCAAACCACCAATTGCATTTTTAAACCAAACCACCAGTTGCATTTTCAAAGCATACCACCTGTTGTATTTTCAAAGCAAACCATCTTCTAAACAAAACCTTTTTTGCATTTTAAACGCAAACCACCTTTTGCATTTTCAAACCAAACCACCATTAGATTGTTCAAACCATACCACCTTTTGCCTTGTCAAACTGAACCTCCTTTTGCTTTTTCAAACCAAACCTCCTTTTGCATTCACAAGGCAAACGTTTTGCATTTTCAAAGCAATCCTTTTGCATTTTCAAACCAAACCTTTTACATTTTCAACCCAAACCTCTTGCATTTGCATATCAAACCACCTCATTGATGGTTGGATGAACTTTCAGATCTTCACTTTCCAGAAGACCACCTTTTGCAATTTCAAAGCAAACCACCTTTTGCATTTTCAACCCAAACCCCCGCATTTTCAAAGCAAACCTTTTCCATTTTCAAACACACCTTTTGCATTTTCAAAGCAAAGTATTTGCATTTTCAAAGCATACCTTTTGTTTTTTCAAAGCAAACCACCTTTAGATTTTCAAAGTAAACCGCCTTTTGCATTTTCAACGCAAACCACCTTTTGGAATTTCAAAGCAAACCACCTTTTGAATAAAGAAAAACAGCTTTTTAATTTTCAAAGCAAATATAGAAACATAGAAACATGGAAAATAGGTGCAGGAGGAAGCGATTCGGCCCTTCGAGCCAGCACCGCAATTCATTGTGATCATGGCTGATCGTCCCCTATCAATAACCCTTGCCTACCTTCTCCCCATATCCATTGACTCCACTAGACCCTAGAGCTCTATCTAACTCTCTTTTATATCCATCCAGTGATTTGGCCTCCACTGCCCTCTGTGGCAGGGAGATTCAGAAAATCGCAACTCTCTGGGTGAAATGTTTTTTCTCACCTGAGTCTCAAATGACCTCCACTTTATTCTAAGACAGTGGCCCCTGGTTCTGGACTAGCCCAACGTTGGGAACTTTTTTCCTGCATCTAGCTAGTCCAGTCCTTTTGTAATTGTATATGTTTCTATAAGACCCCCCCCCCCCTTTATCCTTCTAGACTCCAGTGAATACAAGCCTAGTCTTTTCAATCTCTCCGCATATGACAATCCCGCCACCCCGGGGATCAATCTCGTGAACCTACGCTGCACAGCCTCAATCACAAGGATGCCTTTCCTCAAATTAGGAGACCAAAACTGTGCACAATACTCACCACAGCCCTATACAACTGCAGAAGAACCTCTTTACTACTATACTGAAATCCTCTTGTTATGAAGACCACCATTCCATTAGCTTTCTTCACTGCCTGCTGTACATGTAAGCCAACTTTTAGTGACCGGTGTACAATGACGCCCAGATCGCGCTGCACCTCTCCCTTACCTAACCTAACCCCATAAAGATAATAATCAGCACCCTTGTTTTGCCGCCAAAGTGGATAACCTCACATTTATCTATATTACTAGACTAGGTGGGACCCGTTGGATCCCAGCATCACACGCGAGGGCTTGTCGCCCAACGCAATATTCCACCTCTCCAACAATTCCAATATTGCTCGCCAGAGGGGGGGGGGCTTTCTGTTGCGCTAGTATGGGTGTTGAGGACCGAAGTTACTGGTTTCCAGAGGGCTAGTATAGACATTGTGGGTCGAATGGATTATTGGGCTGGCAGCTCAGTCACGGAGGCCTGGCAGTACAGTCTGTCAGGCTGGCAGCTGAGAAACTGCCAGATATTCTGCCAAAACTGGTGACAGACTGTGAGAGAGAAGGGGGAGAGGGTGGACTGAATGGATTGTTGGGCTGGCAGTTCAGTCAGTTACGGCTGGTGGGCTGACAGCTCACTTACTCACGGTGGATGGGCTGGAAGTGTAGTCACTCACGGCTGGTAGGCAGGGATTTCGGTCACTCACGCCTTGTACGCTGTCAGTTCACTCAGTCCTCCCTCCTCCCTTCAGCCCCCCCCCCCCACTCTGCTCCTTGCCATCCCCCCACACATTCAGTGCATCTCCCCACAACATCCCCCATGCACTCTTAGTGGCTCTCCACTGAGCAGCCATTCCTGCCTATTAGGTTCCCACTGTGATGAAGAACACACAGGCATCATAAGTGCAAAAATGATTTATTAAAGTTTAAAAGGTGAATGACTCTTAAAATACAAGAACAATTTAAATGTTAAAGATTAGATTATTAAGTGATTTATTGTTGTGTCTCTTGTCGTGTTCTGCTGCTCACTGCCTCTTGATGACTATTCCCATTTGATATAAAGAGACAATTTTAATATAGTGAAATTCAGCGGTCAAATTTTAAGAAAGAAAACTTGAGAAATTTTCTCAGAAGTCATCATTCAACGAAACACGCTTTTAATGACAACATTCTTGGTGGATGTTCCATCCTTCAGGAAAACTTTGAAATGTTCCTTCATCTTTCCTCCGCAAAGAGCCACATATAGTCCATGCTGAAATACCGGTTTGTCGAGGTAGATCAACACCTTCTGCATTGTTTGCCCTTTTGCTTTATGGATCGTCATAACAAAACTTGATTAAATGGGGAATTGGGTGCGCTGAATGGGAATATCTTCACTTTCTGTCCAAATGAGTGCTACCCTAGGAAGGAGAATAATGTCATATTTGAAGGTTCCCGTGTTGATTCTTGCAACGGTCAGATTATTGTGTAATTCTTCCACAATAATCCTCGTTCCATTGTATAGCTTTGGCGGCTCCGAGATCCTCCTTAATATCATTCGAGATCCTTTTTTCAGCTCAATTGTGTGGCGGTAATCCAGAGAGCTCGAGTGAATCGAGGAATTCTGTTGGGAAGTGTGTATCATGAGTTCCCCCAGTGACAGCATTGACAGAAAAGTATTCCTTAACGACTCCAGGGAAGCGTTTGATGCATGTAGAATTGGTGCTTCTCATGGTATCATTGCGAGGAACCAAGATACAATTGTTGAAGAATAATTTTGCAGGATTTCAAATGAGAATAGTCGCCTTCTCCCTCTGTCAATCGAATATTTGAGTGCAATTGAAACTTAGTGAAACGTCTCCACCAGTAGGATTTATTGATGCAGGCATTTTCAACATCAGCATCATTTCCCCTTTTCGCCACAACAATCACCAAGAATGCCGCCAAAAGGCTTAGTGTTGGTCAGACATCTTGAAGAGGTCTGTCCACCGCTCCTTTTTCGCCTGATCATTGGATATTCATCCCGAACAATGACCTTCACTTAGCTCATGAAATATGCCGTCTTAGAGTTCTTCTCGATGTTGCAGAATGTATCCTCGGCTACTTGGATGGGTATCTTGATCGAGAATGTGCAGTTCTTCCATCAGGCATTAATGTAGCTGCTATCCCAGGGGATGCCACAGCAATACCCACATCACCTTGACCATAACTTTTCCAGACTTGATGTCGAAAACACAGCCCAAATACAATTTCAATTGGGGAACAGCTTCTTCCTGACAGACATCGGGCTATTAAACATAACAGATACTCTCGGAACTACGAAATATTATATTATTTGTACTATTTGTTCATCACACACACCCTCCACCTCACACAGCCACTCACACATATACACCCACACAGACATACACCCAGAGCACACAGACACACACACAGGCACAGACTGACTCACACACTCGTATATATACACACACACTCATACACACACACACACTCATACACACACACGCACACACACACACACACACACACACACACACACACACACACACACACACACACACACACACACACACACACACTCATATACACACACACACACACACTCATATACACACACAGACGCCTTCTCCCTCATATACACAGACAAACACACACGCAGAGCGGGGCTATAAATAGCGGATCCTCTCCAGGGCCTGGGAACGGGGAAGATGCTGCTGCTCCTTTAATTCCTCCTCAGACCATCACACTGATGGTCTGAGGAGGAATCTCAGACCAACAGTGGTCTGATGGTCCCCCCCCCCCCAGGAATCGGTGTCAGTGAGGAGTGGGCTTTGGATCACTGACAATAATATTGATCTGGGAGGCCATTCAGACCATCTCCCTCATCCTTCTTGTTGTCTGTCTCCATCTGACAGCATTCCTCAGCTTTGAGGAAAGAATATTAACCTGAAACATTCACCCAGTTTCGCCCTCCACAGATGCTGCCTGGCCTGCTGATTAACTCCAACAATGTATTACATTTTCCATTCGTGGTTTTGCAGCAGCCACTGAGTGCTGCTCGCCTGCTCCTGACTTCAGTGTGGGGGAAGCCCATGATAGTCACTGTATTCATTGCCATAAATGTAGACACTGATGCCTGTTGGCTGGAAGATGCAATATTGAATCTTGACAGGCAACCTTTTGGGTCTAGACCTTTCAGGCAGATAATGCCTGACCTGCACTTTAAATGCAGCTTCTTCTCTTACTGTGATATGGTTTATTGCTTCTTGAAATCAATTATATGTTGATCTTGCTCGAATGCAAATAACAGCTTTTTTTTTCAACCCTTGAAAAATATTCGGAGTGAATAAATATCTAATTTCGATCCTGAAGATGTTACCCTTCATTTTAAATAGTTGACACTTTATCCTTGAATTATCTTGTATTAAATAAGCAATTGATATTTAAAATCTGTTTTGGGATTAATATGTGATGATTGCACTTTATGCACCAAAGTGTATCAGGTAGAATGTTTGGTTTTCCAGGATGCTGACAAGTTCAAGGACACGCACACGCACACTGGCAAAGACTGACCGCCAGGATATTCTGCTATCATCACTTCTTCAAGCTCAAAGTTGAGCCGCCAGGGAGAAATTTGCACTGTCAGCACTGCTTAAGGCAAATGTGAACTGCAGAAAGAAGCCTGTGATCACCACAACTCATCCTTCGAAGACCACTGGATCACACCTAGAGTATTGTGTGCAATTTTGGTCCCTAATTTGAGGAAGGACATTCTTGCTATTGATGGAGTGCAGCGTAGGTTTACAAGGTTAATTCCCGGGATGATGGGACTGTCATGTGCTGAAAGAATGGAGCAGCTGGGCTTGTACACTCTGGAGTTTAGAAGGATGAGAGGGGATCTCATTGAAACATATAAGATCGTTAAAGGCATGGACATGTTAGAGGCAGGAAACATGTTCCCGATGTTCGGGGAGTCTAGAACCAGGGGCCACAGTTTAAGAATAAGGAGTAAGCCATTTATAACGGAGACGAAGAAACACTTTTTTTCTCACAGAGAGTGGTGAGCCTGTGAAATTATTTGCCTCAATGCGGGTTCTCTGGATGCTTTCAAGATAGAGCTAGCTAGGGCTCTTAAAGATAGTGGAGTCAGAGGGATATGGGGGGAAGACAGGAACGGGGTACAGATTGGAAATGATCAGCCATGACACGATTTGGACGCGGAAGGTGACGAAAATTTAAAACACCAAAAGCGACATAAATTCATGAAGAGAAAGGTGACCACATTTCAGGATGCATAAAGCCACGCAATTTCAGCACGTGATATGCGACAAAATTTCAGCACCGGAAAAGAGACGAAAAATCAGCATATGAAAAGAGACGAAAATTCAGCACACGAAAAGTAATGAACTTTCAGGATGCGAAAAGCGACACAAATTCAGGACGCTAAATGCGACGAAAATTCAGGACATTAAAGGCGACAAAAATTCAGCACGCAAAATGCAACTAAATTTCAGGACATGAAAATCGACGAAATGTCATCACATGAAAATGACCGAATCTTCAGGTCGTGAAAAGCGACGAAAATTCATCATGTTTAAAGCGACGAAAATTCAGCACAAGTAAAGCGACAAATTTCAGCACATGAAAGACTTCAAGCTGGTGTGACTTTGGTGGGGGAGGGGTGGAGAGACAGCGAGCACAGGTGTTCTTGAAGTTTAAGAAAGCAATATTCATACTTGACCAAGAAAGAATGGGTGACGTTTCAGGTCAAGGCCCTTCTTCCTTGACAGAATTGATGTGCAGTGGGATCTTAGGCTCCAGCTTCTCATCTCACTGAAGGAGGCAGCATGAGTAGATACAGTGTGTGGCGTTGAACGAGAGCCGGGATCGGCAGTGACCACTCCGACATTCACAATAACACAGTGAACTCAGGTGCTTTATTCTATTTACAGCAGCAAAAATGTCCAGGATGCGCTGTCCCTCCATCAGAGTGCATGTGTGAAGATGCTGGCGATCTGTGGCTGAGTGAGTTTGCTGACAACACCAAGATTGGAGGAGTTTCAGACAGTGAGGAAGCTGTCGGAAGATACGGCGGGATGAAGATCAGATGCAGAAATGTGCAGAGAAATGGTAGGTTGATGAAAATGCTGGAGAAACTCAGCGGGTGCGGCAGCATCTATAGAGTGAAGGAAATAGGCAACGTTTCGGGCCTAAACCCTTCTTCAGACTGATGTAGGGTGGGAGGGGGGGATGAAGAAATGAAGAGGAGGAGTCAGAGGGCTGAGGGAGAGCTGAGAAGGGAAGTAAATGTTCATGCCGCAGGGGTACTAACGGCCCAGGAGGTGCTGCTCTTCCAATTTTCGGTGGTCCTCCCACTGGCCATGGAGGAGGCCTAGGATAGAAAGGTCGGATTCGGAATGGGAGGGGGACTTGAAGTGCTGAGCCACCGAGAGATCAGGTTGGTTGTTGCGGACCGAGCGGAGCTATGTTTTATCCGCAAAGTTGATAGTGTTGCTCCTAATTCCCTCTTCCAAATCATTAATATAAATGGTAAACAGTTGCGTCCCCAACACCGAGCCTTGCGGCACTCCTCTCGCTACTGCCTGCCCTTCTGAAAAGGACCAGTTCACTCCTACTCTTTGCTTCCGCTCTGCCAACCAATGTTCTATCCATGTCAACACCCTAATACCACGTGCTCTAATTTTAGTCACCCATCTCCCGTGCGGGATCTTATCAAAGGCTTTCTGAAAGTCTATATACACTGCATCCACTGGTACCCCTTCATCCATTTTACTTGTCGCGTCCTAAAACAAATCCAGATTAGTCAAGCATGATTTCCCTTTCATAGATCCATGTTGACTTGGACTAATCCTTTTACTGCCATACAAATGCCCCATTATTACCTCTTTAATAATTGACTCCAGCATCTTTCCCACCACCGAATTCAGGCTAACTGGTCTGTTATTCCCCGTTTTCTCTCTCGCTCCTTTCTTAAAAAGTGGGATAACATTAGCTATCCTCCAATCCACAGGAACTGATTCGGAATCAATTGAACATTGGAAAATGATCACCAATGCGTCCACTATTTCTGGAGCCACCTCCCTGAGGACCCTGGGATGCAGACCATCACGTCCAGGGGATTTATCATTCTTCAGTCCCATTAGCCGACCCAATACTATTTCTCGCCCAATGAAAATATATTTCAGTTCCTCTACCTCCTTAGATCCACTGTCGTCCAGTACATCTTGGAGATTTTTTGTGTCTTTCTTAGTGAAGCCTGATCCGAGTCATGGTACACCAGTCATTGAAAGTGGGCATGCAGGTACAGCAGGCAGTGAAGAAAGCGAATGGTATGTTAACATGCATAGCAAAAGGATTTGAGTACAGGAGCAGGGAGGTTCTACTGCAGTTGTACAGGTTTTTGGTGAGACCACAGCTGGAGTATTGCGTACAGTTTTGGTCTCCTCATCTGGGGAAATACCTTCTTGCCATAGAGGGAGTAGCGAGAAGGTTCGCCAGACTGATTCCTGGGATGTCAGGATTTTCAAATGAGGAAAGACTGGATAGACTCGGCTTGTACTCGCTACAATTTAGAAGATTGAGGGGGGATCTTATAGAAACTTACAACATTCTTAAAGGTTTGGAAGGCTAGATGCAGGGAGATTGTTCCCGATGTTGGGGAAGTCCAGAACAAGGGGTCACAGTTTAAGGATAAGGGTGGAATTCCTTTAGGACCGAGATGAGGAAAACATTTTTCACACAGAATGGTGAGCTTCTGGAATTCCCGGCCACAGAACGTAGTTGAGGCCAGTTCATTGGCTGTATTTAAGCGCGAGTTAGATGTGACCCTTGTGGCTAAATGAATCAGGGGGTATGGAGAGAAGGCAGGTACAGGATACTGAGTTGAATGATCAGCCATGATCATATTGAATGGCGGTGCAGGCTGGAAGGGCCGAATGGTCTACTTCTGCACCTAATTTTCCATGTTTCTAACAGTTCGGAGAGATTGACAGCAGTAAGGATGGAGGGAGAGTGAAAGAGAGGAGGGAGAGGTGCAGCGTCACTCACGTTTTGGTTTAGGACAATTCTGATGCGGCAATGTGTCTGTTCTTTGAGTGTCGTGGGTTTTTGGGGTCGTTCCTCCTCAGAGGTGATGACGGCAGAGAATGTTATTGTCCCATGGTATAGCCAGATCTATTCCAGGCAAGCAGGGAGTGAATGGTTACCGGGATCAGCGGGAGTGTGGTGATGAGGTCACAGTCAGTTAAGCCGCAATCATATTGAGGGGTGAAGCAGAGTGGAGGGGCATTTTAGTCCGAGGTGATGTGTTGAACTAATTCCTCAACCTGTGGACAAAGGTCGCCCAGTCCAGTCCACCTTCAAACTGGGCACCTGAAGCCGTCAGTGGGTCCCTGGAATTTGGCATTGCCTTGCTGAGTGAAACGGAAAGAAGGAAATCAGACAAACAACATGAGGTGGAGAGTTGGATCTGATGGAGTTTGAAACAATATCCCCTTTGCTGGAACAATGCCGCCGCTCCCAATTTCCATCCCTCAGTATCTATCGTCACAATTCCCAGACTTTGGAGTTTCTCAATCAATTCCCTGAATAAATCACAACCTGTCTCATCAGGGATTTCACTCGGCTGATGTCATCTGTTTGCGAATCATTTCAAAATCTCTATTTTTAAACTCTGTTGAAACTTCACTGTCCCGGTGGAGACGGAAAATGGTATAAAATCTCCAGGAATGTTCTGCCTCAGCATTTCATTCCGAGACATTACCGTAGCTCACGGGGACACGTCACTGGGCAGAGAAAATGGGGGAAAGAATTTATGAATATTACGCCGTGCAGAAAATCCTGTACGTGATCATTGCTGCCGTTGGAATCCCTGGTAAGTGAGCAGAACAATTCACGTTTGATAACTCCATCCGTGTGTTAACTGGTGTTGACCTGATTCTCATCATGTTACAAGTTCCAAACTGTTGATCTTTGTACAAGAATATGTGAAGAATATCAATCCTCTCAGTGAAACTTTTTTTAAATTAACGCTGCTGTGTTTTTTTCTTATTTTCACACAGCTGAAACTAACCCTCGTTTTCTCTCACTGCTGCCGACCGGGACCCACTAGAATGTTGTTCTTGCCTTCAGTGAGACCTTGCCCAGAGATGTCCCAGTGCTCGGGACAGGCAAGCAGGCAGCTCTGTGGGACGGTGTGACTGGGAGAGAGGGGTTCACATTGTGCAGCTCACTATTGATCGGAGTGAACACGCGCTCCTGTGGACACTGTGTCTCACTGTGGAGTTTGTCGGTCATAGTCGCCTGTTGGTCAATAATTGGATCGATCTCCTAAACCAGTGGCCGGGGATCTACTGGCGTGCGTGTGTGTGCGTGTGTGTGTGTGTGTGTGTGTGTGTGTTGTTCCCGAACTGAACTCACTGTGGAATGAGTCTATTAACGGAGCCACTCTGCTGCCGGATTTCATGCTGTCCCTGCCTTCCCTCTGGAAGCTTCCTCGCCCCCATCAGATG
The DNA here is from genome assembly GCA_963514005.1 of Raja brachyura. The sequence continues at coordinate 176,872 of CAUPSL010001423.1, forward strand.
CCGAGTTTCCAGAGCCCTGGTTAAACGCGGCAGGTCTCGGTTAAGTCTGTGAAATCAGCCCCATCAGATACTATTTGCAGCAGGGTTAACTATAGAAAGGATTGTTGTGCCTATTGTAGAAGCTCGTTCCCACACCGCCCGCCCTTTACCCCGCCCGCCCGTCGCCTTATCTTTTCTCCCTGAAGCAGGCAGGTCGGGCAGAGTCGGAGCCGGCTTTGACATTGTGAAACTTGCAGCCGCCCACCGACTCCAACACTCCTGATCTTGAGCTGAAAGTCGGGCCGGTTTTCAGCCCCGCAGCAGGTGTTGAGTAAATGCCCAGTATCCGTTCCCTTCTCTTTCGCAGTGAATTTAGTGGCGATTGTGATCCTGACCCGGGGAAAGTGCGGCCTCTCCACCTGCACCACTCGCTACCTGGTGGCCATGGCAGCGGCCGATCTACTTGCCGTCATCACCGAAGTCATTTTGTATTGGATCCGATTCCATTACCTTCCTTTGAGTTTCCTGTCCATCTACCCTGTGTGCAGTGTTAACGAAGTACTGATGTTTGCAGCTACAGACTGTTCTGTCTGGTTCACCGTCACTTTCACCTTCGATCGCTTTGTCGCCATTTGTTGCCAGAAGCTGAAAACTAAATATTGCACCGGGAAAACTGCGGCTGTGGTTCTGGCAACAGCCGGCGTTCTGCTCTGTCTGAAAAACATTCCCCGCTACTTCACAAATGAACCCGGGATAATCATCGGCAATGTCGCGTGGTTATGTTACCGAGTGGAAAGTTATTACACTGACCCCGGGTGGGTGGCATTTGACTGGTTCGACACGGTTTTAACTCCGTTCCTCCCTTTCGCTGTAATCCTGCTGCTCAACGCTCTGACAGTCCGGCACATTTTAGTGGCCAGTCGGGTCCGTAAGGGGCTGAGGGGTGAGAGCAAGGGGGAGAACCGCAGTGACCCGGAGATGGAGAGCAGGAGGAGGTCTGTGGTTTTACTCTTCACCATCTCCGGCAGCTTCATCCTCCTGTGGCTGACGCTGGTTGTAAACGTCGTCTATTATCAGATCACAGGAATTGGAAATGATCTGAAAGATTCTCATCGGATCTTTAACAACTTAGGATTTTTGCTGAGGAATCTCAGCTGCTGCAACAACACATTTATTTACGCGGTGACCCAGTCCAAGTTCAGGGAGCAGGTGAAGAGCGCGGTGAAATATCCGCTCACCTCAGTGCTTTGGCTCATTAATAAATCCGCGCCCTGAGCGCATTCATCCCAGAGGCGCAGCAGTCTCTCCGCTCCGGGCTCCGGCTCCCGACATTCACCGCCGGAGGCATGAGGGAGGGAGGAGCTAGCCAAAGATGACTGGAAAGATGCCCTAGCAGGGATGAGAGTGGAATAACAATGGCAGGTACTTCTGGGAATAATACAGAAGGTGCATGATCAGTTCATTCCAAAGAGGAAGAAACATTCCAAGGGGAGTAAGGGGTGACCGTGGCTGACAAGGACGTCAGGGACAGTGTAAACATAAAAGCGAAGAAGTACAACGTAGCCAAGATGAGCGGAAAGCAAGAGGATTGGGTCATGTTTAAAGAGCAACAGAAGATAGCCAAAAATGCAATACGGGGAGAATAGGTGAGGTACGAGGAGAGAGGGAGATGGCGAGGGAGATGGGGAGGGAGAGAGAGGGGGAGAGAGAGAGGTGAGAGGGGGAGGGAGAGAGTGAGAGGGGAGAGAGAGGGGGAGGGAGAGACAGATGGGGAGAAGAGAGGGGAGTGAGGGGGAGGGAGAGAGATGGAGAGAGAGGGGGAGAGAGATGGGGAGGGAGAGAGAAAGGGGGTAGAGAGAAAGGGGAGGGAGAGAGAGGGGGTAGAGAGAGAGGGGGTAGAGAGAGAGGGGAGTGGGAGGGGGAGGGAGAGAGACGTGATTGAGAGAGAGAGGAGAGAGAGTGGGGTGAGAGAGAGAAGGAGGGAGGAGAGAGAGCGGAAGTCGAGAGAGGGAGTAAAGAGGGAGGGGAGAAGGAGGGTAGAGAGGGGGATAGAGGGTAGAGAGGGTAGAGACAGAGGGGGAGCGATTGATGGTTAGAAAGGGGGGAGGGACAGTGTGGGAGAGAGACGGGAGAGAGACGGGAGAGAGAGAGGAGAGAGAAAGAAAGGGGAAGAGAGAGGGAGGACAGAGAGAGAGGAGACTGAGAGAAGGGTGAGGGGAGAGAGAGAGAGAAAGAAAGGGGAGAGGGGACAGAGAGAGCGAGGGAAGAGAGAGAGGGGGAGACGGGAGAGAGAGGCGGAGAGGGGGAAAGAATGGGAGATAGAGAGTGGAGATACATGGAGAGAGAGGGGGAGAAATGGGGGGAGTGAGGGAGATAGAGTGTGGGAGAGAGAGAGAGGGGGGAGAGAGAGAGGGGGAGAAGGGGAGAGAGAGGGTGAGAGAGGGGACAGAGGGGGGTGAGAGAGAGAGGGGGGAGAGGGGTAGAGAGATAGTGAGAGGGAGAGTGGGGGAGATAGGTGAGAGGGAAAGGAAGAGAGATACGAGGACAGAGAGAAAGGGACAGGGGGAGTAAGAGAGGGGAAAGAGAGGGAGGGCGGAGAGGGAGAGTGGGGAGAGAGGGGGGGGGGGAGACGGGGGAGTGAGATGATAGAGAGAGGTGGAAGAGATAGAAGAGATAGATAAGGGAGAGAGATGGGGAGAGAGAGAGAAAAAGGGGAGAGAGAGAAAGGGGAGAGAGGAGAGAGAGAGAAGGGGAGAAAGGGAACACAGCGACAGAGAGAGGGGGGGGTGAGGGAGTGAGAGGGGAGAGGGGAAAGAAAGGGGAGTGAGAGGGTGAGAAATAGAGATAGGAGAGAGTGTGGGAAAGTGGGGGAGCGAGAGAGGGAGGTGAGAGATGTGGGGAGAGAGGGAGAGAGTGAGGAGAGAGAGGGGGGGGCAGAGAAAGAGACAGGGCAGAGGGCAGAGAGAGGGCAGAGAGAGGGCAGAGCGAGAGGCAAGGGCGAGGGCGAGGGCGAGGGCGAGGGAGAGGTCAGAGCGACAGAGCGACAGAGCGACAGAGCGAGACGGGGTGAGGGAGTGAGTGTGGGCGAGGGGAAATAAGGAGTGGAGTGAGAGGGCAGATGGCAGAGAGAGGGCAGAGAGAGGGAGAGAGAGCGGAGAGGGAGGTGAGAGAGCGGTGAGAGAGAGGGGGAGAGAGAGGGGGAGAGACAGGGGGAGAAGAGAGGGGGAGAAGAGAGGGGGAGAAGAGAGGGGAAGAGAGAGGGGGAGAGAGAGAGGGGGGAGAGAGGGGATAGAGAGGGGGAGAGAGAGGGGGAGAGAGAGGGGAGAGGGAGAGGGGAGAGGGAGAGGGAGAGGGGGAGACATTCTCGGCAGCTGTGCTGCAGTGCGCACACATACCCGCACCTCATCCACAGCGAGGATCCAACTCGGGTATCCGGCATCGCAAGCATTGCCGAACGGTGACTGGGCCGTCCCTGTCCCCCCGAGTGTCGCATCCGCGCCATGGGGGCGGTTGGAGATGTCCGCGGTGACATAGGATCGACGGGACACCGGCCCGGAGCAGCGGCGGCCCCAGGCCCACAGCCAGCGCGGAGAAGAATCGCCAACCCCAGCCCAATCCTACTCCAACTTCCGAGGAACCCGTTCCCCGACGAGCCGGGGACCACCAGCCGCACTCGCCGCCCCACCGTGGCCGCCGGCCATGGCCCCTGGGCGCCGGCAAAAGCCGAGCACCAGCCATTAACGGGGGACACAAAACGCTGCAGCAACTCAGCGGGACAGGCAGCATCCCCGGAGAAAAGGAATGGGTGACGTTTCCGGTGGAGTCACTTCTCCAGAGATGTTGCCTTACCCGCCCAGCCACCGCAGCACCCCGTGTGCATGACCGGCGCTCGGCCTCTGACGGCACCGAGGTGGCCAACCAGCAGCCACTGGACTAGGCGAGAGGCACAGCCGATGGTCCTCGGCCCACCCAGGAATAGGCTCCCCGGGAGCTGGAGCCAGCACCGACCCCCCTCCACCCAGCCCCCACTATGCCAGCTGCAAGTCCGGGGCCGGAGCCCCACCCACCAACCTGGCGGGACAGGCAGAGCTGAGCTGGAGCCCGTGTAATCCCCCTGCGCCGGCTGCAAGACCGGGGCCACCACTGGCGGTGGGGTCGGGGACGGCCCAGCAGCAACTCAACAGCGCCCGCAGTGCCGGAGACCCGGGCCCGACAATGACCACGGACAGCACAGCCGCCGAGAATGTTTATAGCGAGTGACCTATGACCCGGGCATGCGCATTAAGAATACCGAACTCACTTATTCACTGGATGTTTTCAAGACTAGATTTTCAAGTTAGATTTCAAGAAAGCTAACGGAATCAATGGGATATGGGGAAAAAGCAGGAATGGGGTACTTAGATTCTGGATGATCAGCCATGATCATATTGAATAGCGGTGCTGGCTCGAAGGGCTGAATGGCCTACTGCACCTATTGCCTGTTACCTTCTCCCAACTAACAATGATCTATTCTACATTTTCCTTCAACTCCTTTCCCTTTGACCTGTTTTCACTCCTTACACTTCCTTAACCCGAAACGTCACACATTCCCTCTCTCCACAGAAGCTGCCCGACCCGCTGAGTGACTCCAGCACTGTGTGACCTTCTTGCCATGATGCACGCCGCCCCCCATATGACGCAATGGCAGGGTGCGTGGCCGGCAGTCCCCCTCGGATTGGCGGTGATGTCAGCGCACTGGTCGTGCAGCTACCCCCTTCTCCCACTTGCTTCCTCACCCCCTCCCTTCTCCCCCTCCCCCCCTCCGCTCACCCCCTCACTCAACTCCCTCTCCCCCCGCTCTCCCCTCATAATCCCTCTTCCTTCTCCGCCTCCCCTCACTTCTGCCATCCTCACGTCCTTCCCCACTCCCACTCCCTTGCCTCCTCACAACCTCTTCCCACCCCTCATATCTCCCGCATTCACCCCATCCTCCCCCCAACCTCACCCTTCCCCCCTCCCGCACCCTTCCGCATCCCCCTTCCCACCCTTCAAGCACCAGTAAAGTTCACATGTTAGTAATGTTCTATTTGCCAGGTTGTTGACTCTCTGTGTTTCCCTCAATGGACAACAGACAATAGGTGCAGGAGTAGGCCATTCGGCCCTTCGAGCCCGCACCGCCATTCAATGTGATCATGGCTGATCATCCCCAATCAGTACCCTGTTCCTGCCTTCTCCCCATATCCCCTGACTCTGCTATTTTTATGAGCCCTATCTAGCTATCGCTTGAAAGCACCCAGAGAATCTACCTCAATTGCCCTCTGAGGCAGAAAAAACTCCACATAATCACCACTCTCTGTGAGAAAAAGTGTTTCCTCGTCTCCGTTCTAAATGGCTTACTCCTTATTCTTAAACTGTGGCCCCTGGTTCTGGATCCTCCTACATCCGGAAGTGGCGGCGCTGCTCTAGCAGCTGCGGCTAGCCTGCAGTCCATCTGTTTTTTTCTTTTTTTTTTTGTTGTCCTTGTCCTGTTTTAGCCAGTTAATTTGAGTTATTAGGGTGTGTAAGGCTGGGAGAAACATGCTTCAGTCTCTTCCTTCGGGGGGGATGCGACTTTTTTAGATGTTGTCTCCCCCGCCTCTGTCGGCGCTGAGGCCTAATGTCGGAGCTGGCAGCCTCCAACTGCGATCGACCCGAGGCTCCGGAGGCAGAGCCAGTCAGGACTTACCAGCACGAGGCTGGCCGACTTCGGGGCTGTGGCGGGCTCCCGCGGCGGTGACGGCTTGACTCGGGGCGGAGGAGGTGTGCCGGCGGTACGGCGGCCCAACCTCGGAGGTACAGCCGCGGGCCCAGCAGACGACATCGTCGGAGCTCACAGGTCACAGGTTGGTGACCTGTTTATTCAGAGCTCCCGCGGCAACAGCTTCCTCCGCTGGACTGGAGGGCAGCAGCTTCGGCAGCTTCAACCACCCCGGGCCGCGGAGTTTGAACCGGCCCGTTGAAGAAGCTCGGATTCAGCCGCGGGACTTACCAACACCCGGCGGGGTCACAACATCGGAGGCCTGGATAGCCTTAGCGCAGAGGGAGGGCAAGGAGGGAAGACACAAAGACTTAAGACTTTTGCCTTCCACCACAGTGAGGAGGCGCTTGGTGAACTCACTGTGGTAGATGTTAATTTGTGTTTATTGTGTGGTTTGTCATTTTATTAAATGTATGACTGCAAGGAACAAAATTTCGTTCAGACCGAAAGGTCTGAATGAAAATAAAGGATACGTGCTTACTTACATAACATCGGGAACATGTTTCCTGCCTGTAGTGTGTCCAAACCCTTAACAATGTTATATGTTTCAATGAGATATCCTCTCATCCTTCTAAACTCCAGAGTGTACAGGCCCAGCTGCTCCATTCACTCAGCATATGACAGTCTCGCCATCCCTGAAATTAACCTTGTAAACCTACGCTGCACTCCCTCAATAGCAATAATGTCCTTCCTCAAATTAGGGGACCAAAACTGCACACAATACAGATGTGGTCTCACTAGGGCTCTGCACAACTGCAGAAGGACCTCTTCGCTCCTATATTCGATTCCCTTGTTATAAAGGCCAACATGCCATTCGCTTTCTTCACTGCCTGCTTTACCTGCATGCTTACTTTCATGGACTGATGAACAAGGACCCCCAGATCCCGTTGTACTTCCCCTTTTCCCAACTTGCCTTCCTTTTTTTGCTACCAAATTGTATAACCCCACATTTATCCGCATTAAACTTCATCTGCCCACTCCCTCAACCTGTCCAAGTCACCCTGCATTCTAATAGCATCCTCCTCACAGTTCTCACTGCCACCCAGCTTTGTGTCATCTGCAAATTTGCTAATGTTGCTTTGAATCCCTTCATCCAAATCATTGATGTATATTGTAAATGGCTGCGGTCCGTGCACCGAGCTTTGCGGTATCCCATTAGTCACTGCCTGCCATTCTGAAAGGGACCTGTTAATCCCTACTCGTTGTTTCCTGTCTTACAACCACTTCTCTATCCATGCCAGTAACCTACCCCCAACACCATGTGCCCTAATTTTGCCCACCAACCTCCTATGTGGGACCTGATCAAATGCTTTCTGAAAGTCCAGGTACACTACATCCACTGGCTCTCCCTTGTCCATTTTCCTAGTTACATCTTCAAAAAATTAGAGAAGATTAGTCAAGCATGATTTCCCCTTCGTAAATCCATGCTGACTCGGACCGATCCTGTTACTGCTATCCAAATGTTAGGCTGTTTCATCTTTTATAATTGACTCCAGCATCTTCCCCACCACCGATGTCAGGCTAATTGGTCTACAATTCATTTTTCTCTCTCCTGCCTTTCTTAAAAAGTGGGATAGCATTAGCTACCCTCCAATCCACAGGAAGTGATCCTGAGTCTATAGAACATTGGAAAATTATCACCAATTCATCCACGATTTCTAGAGCCACTTCCTTAAGTGGGATGCAGACCATCAGGCCCTGGGAATTTATCACCCTTCTGTCCCACCAGTTTATCCAACACTATTTCCTGCCTAATGTGGATTACCTTCATTTCATCCATCACCCCAGATCCTCTGGCCACTACTATATCGGGAAGATTGTGTGTGTCCTCCTTAGTGAAGGTGGATCTAAAGTACCTGTTCAACTCATCTGCCATTTCCTTGTTCCCCATAATAAATTTCAACATTGCACAATCCTCTTGCTTCCCGCTCATCTTTGCTGCGTTGTACTTCTTCGCTTTATTTTTTATACTTTATACCCTCCTGCAGGGTTTAGGAGCTGTTGCTGTGGATGGAGAGCCGGGGACATGAGCGGCCATTGAGGGCGGCCAGGGTGCCGGTGAGGCCCCGCCATCTGCTCGGTGTGTGGGCTGATCTTCGAAGGGCTCAGCTTCAGTGGAGGACCACATGGCAGGGCACAACAAGGAGAGGTGTTATGAGTGCGACGTGTGTGGGAAGGCCTGGCAGAGCCCGAGCCGGCTGGAGATCCACCGGCGGGTGCACACGGTAAAACGCCCCTTCACCTGCTCTGACTGCGGCAAAGGCTTGAAGTCGTTGCTGGACCTGAAGGTGCACAGGCGCCAGCACACTGGGGAGCGGCCGTATGTCTGCTCCACCTGCGGCAAGAGCTTTGCCCAGATGTCGGGGCCGCAGGTGCACTGGCGGGTGCACAGCAGTGACCGGCCCTTCACCTGCTCCGATTGCAGCAAAGGCTTCAAGTCGTCGCCGGACCTGAAGGTGCACAGGCGCCTGCACAACGGGGAGCAGCCCTACACCTGCAGCGACTGCGGCAAAGGCTTCACCCTCTCCAAAACCCTGCAGGAGCACCAGCGCACCCACACCGGCGACCGTCCTTACACCTGCGCTCAGTGCGGCAAGGGCTTCACCCAGTCCAGCATCCTGCTGGTGCACCAGCGCATCCACACTGGCGAGCGCCCCTACACTTGCGCCCAGTGCGGCAAGAGCTTCTCCCAGTCCAGCAACCTGCTGCAGCGGGTGCACGCCGGTGACCACCCCATCCCCAGCCCGGTGTGTGGAGAACACTTTGCCATGGCCTCCCACGCCGTCACATCAATGCGTACACACCAGGGGCCAGCCCTATGACTGCCTGTATAGCAGTGTAGCATTTGACAGCTCGCGGGCGTCGTGGCAGCACTGGCGGGCCCACGCCGGCAAGCGGCTGCCCCCACTGCGACAAGCGTTTCAAGAGAGTACGGGGGCTGTGGGAGCACCAGTGGATACACACCAGAGAGAGACCCTTTTTGTGGCAAGGGTCCCTTCACCTGCCCGCTCTGTGGCAAGGCCTTTGCCCGCTCCTCCAGTCTGCTGGTACACTGCGACGTATATAGGCGCTGTTTGGGTAGACACAAAATCTTGGAAGGGATGGGTAACGTTCTGGTCAAGAACCTCTTCAATCTCGACCCGAAACGTCACCCATTCCTTCTCTCCAGAGATGCTGCCTTGTCCCGCTGAGTTACTCCAGCATTTTGTGTCCTCTTTTGTAAACCAGCATCTGCAGTTCATTGTTTTTGAATCATTTTGGTTAACCATCTCTGCACCTTCCCCAAAGCCTCCACATCAGCCCTGTTATAGAGTGACCAGAACTGTATGCAATACTCCAAATTCTACCAGATCAATGTCCCTTAAAGCTGCACATATACATTCCTCTCACCTTATCTCACACCTTTTATCTCCTTATTTTCTCTCGCCTCTGTCACTTACTCCACTCATCTGCCAATCACCCCCATATTTGTTAACATCCATGTCAGTCTGAAGAAGGGTCCCGACCCGAAACATCACCTATCCATGTTCTCCACAGATGCTGCCTGACCCGCTGAGTTACTCCAACACTCTGTGAAACGTCACCTATCCATGTTCTCCACAGAAGCTGCCTGGCCCGCTGAGTTACTGTGGCGCTCTGTGAAACGTCACCTATCCATGTTCTCCACATAAGCTGCCTTACCCGCCGAGCTAGTGCAGCAGTTTGTGTTAGAGTCACACAGCGTGGATACAGGCCCTTCGGCCCAACTGCCCCGCACCTACTAACTTGTCCAAGCTACACTAGTCCCACCTTTCTGCGTTTGGTTCATATCCCGCCAAACTTGTCCAATCCATGCACCTGTCTAATAGTTTCCTAAACGTTGGGAATGTCCCAGCCTCAACTACCTCCTCTGGCAGCTCATTTCATACAACCACCGCCCTTTATGTCAAAAAGTTACCCCTCAAATTCCAATTCAACGTTTTCCTCTTCACATTGAACCCATGTCCTCTGGTCCTCGATTCCCTTACTCTGGGCAAGATGATCTGTGCTTCTAACTAAATTGTGCTCTATGCAAGATTCCAGCATCTGCAGTTTCTTGTGTCTCCATCACCTATATCCAGCTCTCTCGCTGTCTCCCTGTACCTGTCTCTCTCTGCATCTCTCTCCCTCTCTCTCTCTCTCTCTCTCTCTCTCTGTCTCTCTCTGTGTTTTCTGTCACAGTCTCTGTCTCTCTATCTATCTATCTATCTCTGTCTCTCTGTCTATCTGTCTCTCTCTCTGTCCGTCTTTCTCTCTGTCTCTCTCTCTCTCTCTGTCGGTCTCTCTCTCTCTGAACCTTCTGAATTTGTAGTCGGCAGGGCAGTAATCTGCATATCGCCAACTTGGATATGTTGTGCAGACTAACATGCTGTTATTGCCCCATTAAAACTGTCTAGTGAAGATGATTTGTCTATATTGTTGTCTAGTTTATACCTTTCCCTTAAGGTTCTTACAAATAATTAGTTCTTATATATATATATATATCTGTCCTGGCGAATGGGGTTTCCATTTGCATATCATTTCTCTTTCTTGTTCTCCTTTCAGTTGAGTATGTTATGTATCTATCTACAGTTATGCCCACGATCCCCGTTTGAATCTTGTACATGGCTTGTCCGTTCCTTGCCCTTCTTGTTTCCAGTGTTTCCCACTCCAGGTCGGACAGCATCTGGGTGACACTGCTACCTCTATTGTAGTTCCCGATGCAAAAGCGTGCTGCTTTCCTCTGTAACCCTTCTAGTTTGTTGATATGACCAGTTTTCTATGGGTGCCAGGCGCATGCAGCGTAGTCCAGTAAGGATCCAACCAATGTTGTATGTGCTGAGGTTTTCACTTCCATTTGGGCAGACCCAGAAATTTAGTCTAAGGAATCCTAGTGATGTCCACGTGTTCCCCTCACGAAAGCTTGCTATGAAGATGAACTCCAGGGTATAGCTGGGAACTTGTACGTTGAAGTATTTGTCCACATAAGTCGTAGTCTCGAGTAGGTGGTTTCTTCTTGTTTGAAATGACCATAATTGAGCATTTGGTTGGGTTGAAGCTCATCTTCATTGTGTTTTGCCATAATTCCAAGGACTTAAGGTCTTCTTGTAAGGAGCTCATATCCTCTACATCAGTGACAGGTGTATATACAAGACAATCATCTGCGAAGAGTCTTATTTTACAATTTATGTGTTCAGGTAGATCATTAATGTACGTCAGGAACAACAGTGGTCCGAGAACTGAGCCTTGCAGTACTCCTGACAGTACTTGTTCTTCTAAAAAAATGTTTTCTTCCCAGGCCACCCTCTGTTTGTGAGAAAACACTCACTCCCATAATGATGAAGTGCTTCGAGAGGCTGGTCACGAAACATATTACCTCCAGAGTCCCTTCCACCAGTTTGCTTACAGGCTCAACACAATCATCCCTCAGCACTGGATAAGCAAACTGGGCCCATTGGACCTCAGCAACCCCATGTGTAACTGGCTACTGGACTTCCTCACTGACAGACCCTAGTCAGTGCTGGTTGGAAACAACACCTCTAACATAATCTCTATGAGCACCGGCTCCCCTCAGGGCTGTGTCCCGAGTCCACTGCTGTTTACCCCAATGACCGACGACTGTTGTGCCAAGTTTAGTACAAACCACATCATGAAGTACGCAGATGACACAACAATGGTCTCATCCGGGACGGCAATGAGCTTGCTTACAGGGAGGACGTGAAACAACTGGTGGACTGGTGAAATATGAACAATCTGAGCCTGAATGTCGAAAAAACAAAGGAGGTCATCGTCAACTTCAGAAAAAAACAGCAGTCACACACCACTTCACATTAATTACAGCGATGTGGAGTTGGTCAGTAGCACTAAGTTCCTGCGGGTGCATATCACTAACAGTCTGATCTGGCCAAGTAACACCACATCATTAGTTAAGATAGCGCAGCAGCGGTTGCACTTTCTGCGCCGGATGAGAAGAGCTTTCCTCCCTCATCCCGTCCTCACCACTTTCTACAGAGGCACCATAGAGAGTATTCTGACCAGCTGCATTTCTGTCTGGTTTGGGGACTGCAAAGCCTCCGATTGGAAGTCCATGCAGAGAGTGGTGTGGACGGCGGAAAAAATAATCGGGGACATTGCGAGCACACGTTGCTTGTCTAAGGCCAGCAGTATTATAAAGGACCCCACACATCTCCATCATGGACTGTTCACTCTGCTGCCCTCGGGCAAAAGATATCGTAGCATAAGGAGCAGAACGTCAAGGTTTTGCAACAGCTTCTTCCCACAAACCACCAGACTCTTGAATGCCATGTAATGGGCTGCCACCATTGTCTATTTTATCTTTTTGATCCATGTTATCTTTTTATCCATTTTATGTTTTTATCCATTTTTATCCTTCTGTTTATTAATGTGTTGCACGGGGAGCCAAATTTCGTTTGGAATTGCATATATCGATGTATTTCTAAATGACAATAAAGTCTGATTGCTTGATTGATAGGACAATGAAATTATTGCTTGCTGCAGCACAACAGATTATGTAAACATAATACAGAACAGGAGATGAAAGTTCAGTGTGTCTATCTACCATAGACCATATATATATATATATATATATATATATATATATATATATATATATATATATATATACACAATAAATAAACAGTTAATGTGCAATAGGTTGTTATTTTTCAGTTTGGAGTTTGGTGGTGGCAGGTCCATTCCAGTTTAAATTAATTTGGATTATTTTTGGAGGACCAGGAAACCAAGAAGCAAGAGTTACTCCAGGGAGTTACACCAGCTCCAGAGAATGATTCTGCGTTGGTTTTCAGCGGTCGCGGCGGCGATCAGGCATCAATGGCGGAGAGCCGGCGGCCCGGACATGGATACGGATGCCGGGCGGAGACGGAGAGTGACAGAGATAGAGAGAGAGGGGGGCCCGCTCAGAGTTCAACGATAGGTGTCCTGGGTGCTTGCCAAGCGGGCCAAAATGGCAGGCTTTTAGGTTGCCCAGCGGGACTTTAGGTTGCCATTGGTACCCGAGCAACCATTAATTTAGAGCCCTGTGAGAATGTATGATGTGTTCCAAGCCTCTGCCCTCCATTCCATGTGTTGCCCTGCTTTCTGCCCCTTCCCTTAACCCCATCCTCCCGCCACTCCCACCGCCTCCTCCAGCACCTTCCTTTACCCCACACCAGGCACTTCCCCCTACCCCCATACTAGCCCTTCCCTACCCCGCTCACCCTCATCCCCTCCGTTCACCCTCACCCACCCCCACAGCCCCCCAGACAGCCTCACTCACCCCAAAGCCCCTCAGAGACGCCCTCACGTCCTCTTAGACTTCAGCCCCCTTCACAGCCCATGAGCATCAGCCCATCCACACCAGCTGGCAGCCCCCAGCCTTGCCTGCCTGCCTCACCCATCCCCACAGCTCCTCACACAACTACAGCAAACTGCCCCACTGATACCCCACCCCCCCCCCCCTCATAGACCTGACACCACATTCACAGACCCCCATCACCCTCACACCCTCCACAACACCTCACCGACCTCTTCACCCTCCCACAGCCCCCGCCCCGCTCCCCTCTTCTTCGTCCTCCCCTCCCCTCTTCACTCTCCCCTCCCTCTGCACTCCTCCCCTCTTTATCCTCCTCTCCTCTTCACCATCCCCTCTCCCCTCTCCTCCCCTCTGGTCTCCTCCCCTCTGCACCCCTCTATTCGTCCTCTCCTCTTTAACCTTCCCTCTCCACTCCTCCTCCCCTTTCAATTTCATCCTCTCCTGTCATCGCCTCTCCTCTTCATCCTTCCCTCTCTTCTTCATCCTCCTCTACCCCCCTCTCTTCATCCTCTCCTCTTCATCCTCCTCTACCCCCCTCTCTTCATCCTCTCCTCTTCATCCTCCTCTACTCCCCTCTCTTCATTCTCTCCTCTTCATCCTCCCCTCCCCTCCCCGGGCTAACATGGATCCCCAGGCTGCCGGATCACCCAGCGGCCGCTCTCTGTCTCCACTTTCCCCGGCGCCCGCCCGGGGGCGGGCGGTCAGGGAAGGGGGCGGCCGTTAGATTGGCGGTTGGAATTGGAAGGGTTGGCGGTTGGAGTTGAAAGGGTTGGCGGTTGGGATTGGAAGGGTTGGCGGTTGGAATTGGAAGGGTTGGCGGTTGGAGTTGGAAGGGTTGGCGGTTGGGATTGGAAGGTTTGGCGGTTGGAATTAGAAGGGTTGGCGGTTGGGATTGGAAGGGTTTGCGGTTGGAATTGAAAGGGTTGGCGGTTGGAATTAGAAGGGTTGGCGGTTGGGATTGGAAAAGGGTTGGCGGTTGGGATTGGAAGGGTTTGCGGTTGGAATTGAAAGGGTTGGCGGTTGGAATTAGAAGGTTGGCGGTTGGGATTGGAAGGGTTGGCGGTTGGAGTTGGAAGGGTTGGCGGTTGGAGTTTAACTGGGGTGTGTTGACGAGCGACGGCACAGTAGTAGTTAAATATTAACTTGACTGTACACAAAATGCTGGAGAAACTCAGCGTGTGCAGCAGCATCTATGAAGCGAATGAGATATTAACTTGATGCGCGGCGCCTGAGCGACGGGGCTGTATCGGTAAATTATTAAACCGAGTTTTCACACAACACGTGGACCTCCACAGTGGTCACCCCGAACATCCAAAACGGCCTATTTTGGATTTGATCATGTTTGCATCGACACTCCAGACACTGCAGCAGAACGCAGTTTGGATCAAACTGCCCACTTTGTGGACATCCCAGCTCCACGTGTGGTTTGAACGGGCTGAAGCCCAGTTCCACATTCACCAGGTCACTGCCGATGCCACCAAACACGACCACGTGGTCAGTGCGCGGGACCGGGAAACCGCCCGGTGACTAATCGAATACCTTCGCCAGCCACCAGCCGAAGGCAAGTACGAGGGGCTCAAAACGCTCTCTTGTGCTAGCAATGTTACAACATTTTGAGATTAAAAAAATCAAGTCTGCAATTTATCCCATCAGATAAAACATAAAAATAAGTTTAATTTGACACCTAATTCACTTTCATATCTTCAGTTTTAAAAAGGTTATGGCCATTTTCATACTCGGAAATTAGCATCTTGTTCCCCATTGCCTTTCAATTGACTTAACACAAAAGCTGTGATCAAGGACAGTCAAAAGGCCATAACTTTCTTAAAAATTAAGCGAACTCAATGAAATGTTCAGTTATTATAGATTGAAGCATTCTGAAACAAATATGAAACAATCTTACTCGGATGACCTGAAATTAGAGCATATAATTAGTTAGTTATCTAATTGTAGCTAATTACAAATTTCAATTACTAGATCTAAACATCTATCCATTCTTAAAGAAAAGATAAACTTTTTTAAATTGCCTAAGTGTCCAAATAACATTCACACAATAATCCACAATATAACATGATTTGTAAATCTCATTTTCATGAATTTATAGGCCAAGTGGAAGGAATTTAGTGTTTAATGCCTGTAAATTAATGGCCATTTAAATCACCTTGCGAGTGGGTTTTATTGGAATGCGGTGGATTGGAACGTTGTGGTTTGCGGTGAAGTCGTAAAAAAAAATACAGCCGGTTCATACATTTTTTTTTCCCTTTTCGCAACATGAAAATTTGATTAAAGCCTTCCTAAAAACCAAGTTTCAATGTAAAAATAAACTGTGCACTTTATTTTCTCCCCTACGTTAGGTCCATTCTGCTGTCGGTGTTCAGAGCTTTAGAAGATTTTTAAACGACTCTAGTTAATAAATAATCCAGCGTAGTTTAAAAATAGCTTCATGAATGAAATGTCGGAGCGATTTCTCTTTCGCGACGAAATCGCCCGACATGGATCGACTTGGACTGCCTGGGGAAAAACGGCATTTTAAACACGTCCCCCTCTGAAAGGCGCCAAAGTCACGCACACGGGGAGTGGCAGAACTGCAGCGCTGCTAAAGTTAGGTATTGTAACATACCTAGATAGTTTGAAAGAGAGGGAGAGAGAGGGGGGGAGGGAGAAAGGGAGAGAGGGAGAGGGGGGGGGGGTGAGAGAGGATGAGGGAGTAAGTACGATAGTTTCAAGAAATGTCCGTGCTTTCACTTCCCTCTCCCTCTCTCCTTCATTCTCCATTCTCTTAACTTTTACTGGCTGTATGAGAGAGTTTTGAGTGTGTGTGTATTTGTGTGTGTGTGTGACAGAGAGAGAGAGAGAGAGAGAGAGAGAGAGAGGATAGAAACATCGAAACATAGAAAATAGGTGCAGGAGTAGGCCATTCGGCCCTTCGAGCCTGCACCGCCATTCAATGTGATCATGGCTGATCATCCAACTCAGTATCCCGTACCTGCCTTCTCTCCATACCCCCTGATCCCTTTAGCCACAAGTGCCACATCTAACGCCCTCTTAAATATAGCCAATGAACTGGCCTCAACTACCTTTTGTGGCAGAGAATAGTAAGATTGAACGAAAACTTACCAGTTCGAAGGTTGATCATTATTTCATGAGGAGTCGAAGTGAGGGATTTCGTGAAGAGCCCGCCGGCGCGCATGCTCGACATACTTCAAAGTAGCGGCGTGGAATCACAGAAACCAATCAAGAAATGACTTCACATAGTAAGAATGAAACGACTAAGATTACCAGCTGAAGGTGATTGAGGGTTGGGCGAGGAGGGCACGAAATCCCTCACTTCGACTCCTCATGAAATAATGATCAACCTTCGAACTGGTAAGTTCTCGTTCAATCTTACTATTTCATTTCGGAGTCACGTGAGTGACTTCGTGAAGACTTCAAAGCTTCTGTGATGACACGCCCTGGACCACGTCCATGCTGTCACACCACTACCAGGGATGGATGGGAGGAATAACTTGCTGACTAGTCCATACTGCAAAACAAAGCATATTTATTAACAAACAAATCAAAACCCCTCATTCGGGGACATCTCCACGTTCTTGCCCCGCATCTAGCACGGCTTCTGCGAACTGTAGAGGCGCAGCAACGGGCCGGTTGTAGAACCGCTGGAACACCGTCTCATTAGCCCATCCTGCTGTGGCGAGAATATGGTCCATGGGCACCTCCATGACCCTCGCCGCCGACGTCGATGCAGCCCTGGTGGAATGAGATTTGAACACATTAGTGTCGATACCTGACTTACCCAAGACGACTCGAAGCCACCTGGATATCGTCTGTGTTGTCACTCGATGGTGAGGTATCTTATGAGTGACAAGCAGGTATCTCTCCATTCCTCTGATGCTTGCCGTCACCTTGACGTAGTAACGGATATGGGAGGCTAAGCATAGCCTAGCATCGGCGGGGTATGCCGGGAACTTCAGCTGCAGCCCTGTGCACCCAGGTCTGTGTTGCTTTAGTAGCTCGTCAAAAAAGAAAACTACTTCTGTGGGGGTAGACATCATTCTGTCGACACGTAGTTTGTGGAGTGTCTGTACCCTCTGTGCTGAAGTCAGCGCTAGTAACATCACCAGCTTCATGGTGAGTTTGTCCAGCTGGAGCCCTTCCATGGGGGACCACGTCCTGAGCAGAGTTAAAACGTCCCTGACATCCCAGGTGACATTGTAACGTGGTGTAGGCGGATTCGTATTGAAAATACCCCGCATGAGCCTGGACACTAGCCTGTTGGATCCCACCTCAATATTGAGGTAGAATGATAGAGCGCTCCTGGCGCTGTTGATGGCACTGTAGCTTAAGTGTTCATCATGGTGCAACCCCGCGAGGAATTCCAGGACGTCGGTTATAGTCACGGCAGCGTACGTGATGCGAGAGCGGCTGCAGAAGGCTTCCCACTTCCTGATGTGAGAGCGGTATCTTCGCCTTGTAGACTCTCGGCACGACGCCGCAATGGTATCCATGGTCCGGGTAGACAGGCCGTATTGTTCTAAAGGCCGATTCAGAATCTGCAAGCCAACAAATTTAAATAGCCATGGCAGGGATGTGGCTCCCCTGAAACAGGGTGAGTAACTAATTCTGGGCTACCCTGCAAACGAACCCAAGGTTCACTGAGCGTGTCAAAGACCATCGGATACCACGGCTGTGTAGGCCAGTCGGGTATGATAAGGATGCCCTTGGCACCGTCCATCTGAATTTTACGTAATACCCGACTGATGAGGCAAAACGGGGGGAATGCATAGAAAAAGCAATTCCCCCAGTCTAGCGAGAATGCATCTACGCTATAGCCCCAGGATCTGGTTCCCACGCGACGTAGGTTGGTACCTGATGGTTCAACCGGGACGCAAAAAGGTCAATGTCCGGTTTCCCAAATTTGGCTGTGATTTTTGCAAAAATTTCAGGATGTAACATCCATTCAATATTATCATTGAACTTGCGTGACCTGGCGTCCGCCACAATATTAAGCTCACCTGGCAAATAGG
Organism: Raja brachyura; assembly: GCA_963514005.1. The sequence continues at coordinate 194,981 of CAUPSL010001423.1, forward strand.
TAGCTGAAATCCAAATGTCTCTCTTGACACACCAGAGCCAAATTGAATTAGCCAATTTATCACATGAAACTGACCTGGTACCGCCCATGTGGTTTAAATATGCCACCGCTGTGGTATTGTCTATTTGGAGCCGGACATGTGCTCCAATGATCTTGGAACAATATGCACGAAGTCCGTGAAACGCTGCAAGCAGCTCCAAATAGTTGATCCCTTGTGATACCAACATCGTATTCTCAAGGGTATCCCATCGGCCCCCACAACTAGAGAATTGATTCGTAGCTCCCCAGCCATCAGAGCTCGCATCAGTTTGTAAGTATATCATCGGTTTCGCCTCAATAATAGTTTTGAACGATTTACTAATGTGGCAAACCCACCATCGTAATTCATCCAATGCTGCAGGCGGCAGCCGCATTGATCGATCATAATGACCAGCATGCCGTCGCAACGCAGCGATCTTGGCTCTCTGCAAGTTTTGATAATGCAGAGGTCCATACCGGGCTGCCGGAAACAAAGCCACAATCTTGCCAATGACAGTAGCTGTGTGACGAATCGATGGTATACGAGTATTAATCAAGTCTGTACACACCTGTGTTACCTCCTCAATTTTGTTAATTGGTATGGTGACTCTCATGCTAATGGAATTCACCTGGAACCCCAGATAATTAATTACCTGGGTGGGGCAGAACTTAGATTTTTCTGGATGAACAATGAACCCAAGTTGTTGGAACAAATTGACCGCAGCTGCAACCCCTTGTTGTGCTAATTCCAAGGTGTGGCCGACAATTAAAATATCATCTAAATAGGCCATAACAATATGATGTCTTTGTCTTAAATAAGCCATAATTGGCTTCACCAATTTAGTAAATAAGCGAGGGGCTGTGGTGAGCCCATTAGGCAACGCCCTATATTGCCACAGCTGATCCATCCAGATAAATTTTAAGAACCTTCTGTAATATTTTTTTTTTTTTTCATAGGTACGGTATAGTACGCATCCTGTAAATCGATGCATGCCATAAAGCACCCTTGTGAAATCAATGATTTGGCCGTTTCAAACGTGTCCATTTTAAAATGAGTATATGTTACAAAGTTATTCAGAGTGGTTAGATCAATAATGACTCTACAGCCTCCATCCTTCTTAGGTCTAGTAAAAATATTGGAAACAAATTCAACGGGCTCATGAACCGTTCTCTCTATGACCCCTTTCTGTTCCAACCTTAAAATTTCCTTATAGCCTACTGACTGTTCCGCAGCCGTTAGTTTGAAAGTACGACCCGGTCTATGCTGAGGTGGAGGGATGTCCCCATTAATAAACTCAATACTATGGCCCTGAATATTCCGTAACACATACTCATCGCTGGTAATGTCACCCCATGCACCCGCAAACAACCGCAAACGCCCACCAACATGTGGAGTTAAACAAAGAGAAAAAAGAGAACCAGATCGCCTCACCTCTGTGGTTACCGGCGGTCCCTGACACGAGTGGGTGGTCGTGGAGGTGCTGGGTTGGTTTGAGGTCGTGGCGTCCTCATTTTCCACCTCGGCTTCTGCCGAGCCTGTCCTAAAAAAGACCCCTGGGGTTGGGGTGGCTGATATCGGTTTGGAGCTGGAGGGTAATTCCTGGTGGAAGTGCTGACAGACCCTCGTGAACGGCCAAGTGGGGCTTTCGAGCTTGATGGCGTGGGGGCACTGTGAGAGCGCATGAGCCCCACGGTCTTGGCTTGTTCATCCAGCTCTCTGACCCTTTTGGAGAGGTCTTCGCCAAAGAGCTGACGGGGCGGCGGCGGCGGCGGTGGTTTGCACAACCCTGCAAACTTAGGGTTGAGCGCTGGGCGGATGCTGTTTTTCCGAAAGCCGTTTATTTCGTTTTGAGTAGCGCACAGAACCGCCAGAGCATCCTCCTGGTCCAAATTAAGCTCCTCTCCGTCGACCGACCGCACAAAGGCAGTAATCCCGGCCATGAGGAGTTTCAGGATCCGCTGAATTTTCAGCTCCTGCTGACGGATAGCCGTACTGATGTTGCCCCATATTGGCGTATTGACCACAGGCACGTTGAGGGAATTGCAGTTTGATGGAGCCTTGTGACGGCTCATGGCTTGTAGTAGGACTTCCTCCTGAAGCTGGTGATTATTTAGGAAGTCCACTGTGGCTGCCAACTTCGTATTGATGGGAAGCCCCAACGAATGAGGGGCTGCAAATTTGGTAGCCACATCGATGCCTGTTGTTGTTGACCTTGTAGGAGAAGCTCCAGCAGCCGCTCCATCCGGTCAATACGCCCTTCACCCTGAACACTCAGGTGGTCGGAGGCCTCCGGCTCTGAAAATTGGCCGGGGCTCCTGTCATCGGCCCGCACCTCGTCGAGGCCCTGCCGGTGCCGGAAGTTGTCGTCGACAGCCGCCGAGGCGAAACTGCGCGATTCCTGCACGGGCGTGTTCAACCGCCTCCGTTTAGCGGGAGCGGAAGCCGTTGCCTCTATGGACAGATGCGGCATGGTGTCGGCACCAGCCGAAGCCTGGATACCTTGGGCCCGTGCAGGCTTGCCAGCTGCCCACATCGTGGACCTTGCCGACGCATGGTCTCGCCCACCCATCCATGGGGGGCTCGGCGACCGTGACGGGACCCCCAACTGACTCGTCCCGGCGTCGAAAGTTGGGGGGCGACGGCTGGACCTCACAGCTGCCCCGGGTCCCGTCCTGGAACCTGACCGCTCCTTGGCGGCAGGCAGAGCCTTAGCCCCGACAGGGTTAGGCTGCTGGGCTCCTGCCCTTCCCCTTCTCAGAGGGCTGCGTGAAACGGGCCGTGCAGCCGCACAGACCCTTCTGCTCGAAGCCGTCAGCAAGCCTGCTGACGACCTGGCTGCCATGGCAGAGTCGTCCTGCTCTGGCGGCACACCACACTCCTCCTCGTCGGACTCCTCCGAGCTGTGGTGTGCGGGCGGGTCCGGACCTGAAAATACAGAGCTCACCGACATCTCCGCCCTCGTTCCGGTCTGCGTTGCAGGTACCCCCGACAACTCTCGCTCCGGAACTGCTGGCCGGCGACTTCTCCTCGAACTCCGGCCTCTCCCATCCATGTTCTTGCTGTGAAGCAAACACAACAAGAACCAACAACTTAAGGTAGCATACTTACCTGCGTGGTTCCCTTATGAAGGGCTGGCGAGGAGCTCGCTCCTCCGTCAGCCGTCGCAGCAACGCGATACGACGATATGTCGAGCATGCGCGCCGGCGGGCTCTTCACGAAGTCACTCACGTGACTCCGAAATGAAATTCCAGAGACTCACCACTCTGTGTAAAGAATGTTTTCCTCATTTCGGTCCTAAAGGAATTCCCCCTTATCCTTAGACTGTGACCCCTTGTTCTGGACTCCCCCAACATCGGGAACAATCTTCCAGCATCTAGCTTGTCCAACCCCTTAAGAATTTTGCAAGTTTCTATAAGATCCCCCCTCAATCTTCTAAATTCCAGCCAGTACAAGCCGAGTCTATCCAATCTTTCCTCATATGAAAGTCCTGACATCCCAGGAATCAGTCGGGAATCAGGATGGGGGAGATGCAGAGAGGGCGGAGAGAGAGGGAGAGAGAGGGAGAGGGGAATAGACATTAGGCAACAGACAATGGGTGCAGGATGAGGCCATTTGGCCCTTCGAGCCAACACCACCATTCAATGTGATCATGGCTGATCATCCACAATCAGTACCCCGCTCCTGCCTTCTCCCCATATCCCCCGATCCCTTTAGCCACAAGTGCCACATCTAACTCTTAAATATAGCTAATGAACTGGCCTCAAGTACTTTCTAGGCAGAGAATTCCACAGATTCACCACTCTGTGTGAAAAATGTTTTTCTTATCTCGGTCCGAAAAGACATCCCCCTTCTCCTTAAACTGTGACCCCTTGCACTGGACTTCCCAAACATCGGGAACAATCTTCCTGCATCTAGTCTGTCCAACACCTGAAGAATGTTGTAAGTTTCTATAAGATCCCCCTCAATCTTCTAAATTCTAGCGTCTACAAGCAGAGTCTATCCAGTCTTTCTTCATATGAAAGTCCTGACACCCCAGGAATCAGTCTGGTGAACCTTCTCTGTACTCCCTCTATGGCAAGAATGTCTTTCCTCAGATTAGGAGACCAAAACTGTATGCAATACTCCAGGTGTGGTCTCACCAAGACCCTGTACAACTGCAGTAGAACCTCCCTGCTCCTATACTCAAATCCTTTTGCTATGAATCCTAACATACCATTTGCTTTTTTCACTGCCTGTTGCACCTGCATGCCTACTTTCAATGGCTGGTGCACCATGACACCCAGATCCCGTTGCATCTCCCCTTTTCCTAATCGGCCACCATTCAGGTAATAGTCTACTTTCCTGTTTTTGCCACCAAAGTGGATAACCTCACATGTGTCCACATAGTACTGCATCTGCCATGCAATTGCCCACTTAATCAACCTATCCAAGTCACCTTGCAACCGCCCAGCATCCTCCTCACAGCTAACTCTGCCCCCCAGCTTCGTGTCATCCGCAAACTTGGAGATGTTTCGTAATATTCCCTCGCCGAAATCATTAATATATATTGTAAATAGCTGGGTCCCAGCACTGAGCATGCGGGTACCCCACTAGTCACTACCTGCCATTCTGAAAAGAACCTGTTTACTCTTACTCTTTGCTTCATGTCTGCCAGCCAGGTCTCTTTCCACATCAATACTGAACCCCCAAAACCATGTGCTTTAAGTCTGTATACTAATCTCTTATGTGGGACCTTGTCGAAAGCTTTCTGAAAGTTCAGATATAACACATCCACTGGTTCTCCCTTATCCACTCTACTAGTTACATCCTCAAACAATTCTATAAGGTTCGTCAGACATGATTTACCTTTCATAAATCCATGCTGACTTTGTCCAATTATTTCACCACTTTCCAAATGTGCTGCTATCCCATCTTTAATAACTGACTCTAGCATTTTCCCCACTACCGATGTTAGACTAGCTGGTCTGTAATTCCCCGTTTCCTCTCTACTCCCCTTTTTAAAAAGTGGGGTTAAATTAGCAACCCTCCAATCCTCAGGAACTACTCCAGAATCTAAAGATATTTTAAAAATTATCACTAATGCATACACTATTTCTGGGGCTACTTCCTTAAGTACTCTGGGATGCAGCCTATTTGGCCCTGGAGATTTATCCGTCTTTAAATGCATTCAATTTATCTAACACCACTTCCCGGCACACCTGGATTTCACTCAGTTCCTCCATCTCATTTGACCCCTGGTTCCCTGCTATTTCCGACAGATTATTTATGTCTTCCTTAGTGAAGACAAAACCAAAGTAGTTATTCAATTGGTCTGCCATGTCCTTGTTCCCCATGATCAATTCACCTGTTTCTGATTGCAAGGGACCTACATTTGTTTTAACTAATCTTTTTCTCTTCACATATCTATAAAAACTTTTGCAGTCAGTTGTTATGTTCCCTGCCGGTTTTCTTTCTATTTTCCCTATCCTAATTAAGCCCTTTTTCCTCCTCTGCTGCACTCTGAATTTCTCCCAGTCCTCTGGTAGGCTGCTGTTTCTGGCTAATTTGTATGCTTCATCGTTTGCTTTGATACTATCCCTGATTTTCCTTGTTATCCACGGATGTAATACCTTCCGTGATTTATTATTTTGCCAAACTGGGATGAACAATTGTTGTAGTTCATCCATGCAGTCTTTAAATGCCTTCCATTGCATATCCACCGTCAACCCTTTAAGAATCAATTGCCAGTCTATCTTAGCCAATTCATGACACATACCCTCAAAGTTACCCTTCTTTAAGTTCAGAACCCTTGTTTCTGAATTAACAATGTCACTCTCCATCCTAATGAAGAACTCAAGCATATTATGGTCACTCTTGCCCAAGGGGCCACGCACAACAAGACTGCTAACGAGCCCTTCCTCATTACTCAATACACAGTCTAGAATAGCCTGTTCTCTCGTTGGTTCCTCTGCATGTTGGTTTAGAAAACCAACACCCCCTCCCCCACACCCCTCCTCCACACCCCCTCCCCCACACCCCCTCCATAAGGGGAAGAGAGAGGGTGAGGGAAAAAGTACGGTGGTTTCAAGAAATGTCCGTGCTTTCACTTCCCTCTCCCCCTCTCTCTCTCCCTCCCTCTCGACCTCCTTCTCTCTCCATTCCCTTACCTTTTACTGTGTGTATGATAGAGTTCTAAAACTTCGAGCCAGCACCGCCATTCAATGTGATCATGGCTGATCATCCACAATAACTACCCCGTTCCTGCCTTCTCTCCATATCCCCTGACTCCGCTATCTTCAGGAGCTCTATCTAACACTCTTGAAAGCATCCAGAGAACCGCCCTCCACCGCCCTCTAAATAAACGATGGATCTTTGTCCCAAACATTATGGAGGGCACTGTAGTTCAGGAATACACGCCCCAACATGGTCCATTCTCTCCCCACGCTGACA